>JAVLUZ010000145.1:20711685-20850300 GCA_036768485.1 Mermis nigrescens
AATAGTCAGGGCAAGAACCGTTGCTGGAAATGCGGAAAATTAGGACATCATGCGATTCAATGTAATCAGAACTCGTATACTTATTCTAATAATAGGCATAATTTTCGGGACAGACCCCAAAATAATTTTCAGCCCCATCCTAACACCGGGGCAGGGCGACCAAGGTACCAGGATCGAGTGCATGTTCCACCCGTAGGTAACGTACCTAGGCATAATGTAATGGCGATGTGTGAGAATATAAACCCCGCGGAAATAATGAATCGACGTCGAATAATTTTGCTCATGTAGAAAATGATTTTGTTGTATCTGACTCATACCCAGAGGGCGTAAATTTTGTTGATTTTGAGTCAAAAGGCCTTGAGTATAGAAGTGTTAATTGTTTGGTTTTGGAAGGGCATGGGGAATGTGAAGATCTAGGGCGGAAATCCCTAACTCTGAAAAATTTGGCACTAGATTCCTTCCCCACGGTACAGAAGGCGGACGAGTTGCCCATTGACCTAGGATATGAGTTAGGTGGTGACGATTTAGTCACAAATCATCATGTTTTTGAAGACTGTGAAAAGGGACAGTCTAAGCGCCTTCTGGTCATGAACGCGCCTAGGTCACCAAAACCTGATGCTGCAGCTGAAAAAAGAGAATTTGAGAATTTTGAAAATGTTGATGGCGTTCATGGTAAATCCCTTGACAAAAAACTGTTTTCCAACACGTTTTTGACTTTTCTCTGTCTCCTCACGTGTCTCATCCCCTCTGGACTCTGTTTGACTGCTCCCAACGTACGTACGTACAATTTTTGTAATAAATTGCAAAATGGATACACTTTAGCGATTCCTAAAAATGTAGAATGCATACCTCCCATAACCACCTCAACCCCCTATAACATGAAAGTTGACATTTGGGTACCATTAGATACACCTTACACTACTGAAGCTATTAAGTGTTATATCCATAATAGAACTATATGTACTAACACTGGATTTCTGGGTAGCAGAGGAATAGTTTATGACGTGACGACCACCAAACCCGTCTCCGCTAAACTTTGCTCTGAAGTTTGGAAAACTAAAACTTGGGGAACTGACAACCTTTTTAGCACATTTCCTAGACTCTGGACCACCCAAAATAACTTGTCAGTCGAATTTTCGTGGTGTTGTAAAGATTTATGTAAAAGTGCCATAAATTTTTTCGTTGAACTTGGCCATGTAGCGACTACTGATGGAATTACTCTTAGTTCTAACTTATGCGACCTCGGGGGATGCCACTCTCAACATGGAAAATGTATAACTAATGATGCCACGGTAATCTGGGACCCCTACCCACTAAAATCCTTCTGTAAATATCATAAACTGGGAACTTTTTTCGTAGAGCTAAATTTCCCTTTTGCGATAGCTAAAGAATTGCAAAGCGGCTTTACACTTACCAACCTTACTAATAAATGTGGACTAATTAGTGCTTATGACACGCTACAAGGTGTTTTAATCAAAGTCATAATGGGAAGGGACAGCGCCTTTCTGCGAAATCAGACTGGTGAAATTTACTTGAAGCCCCAAAATTCAACTTTTTTGACTAATAAGCCCTCGACTGACCCCGAAAATGCTAAATTTCAGTATTTGGAACAGCGAATTTTACAAATCGAACAAAAAAGCTTCAAAAATGTTTGGATTGAGTTATGTAAATCTGCACAACGCCAATTAGACACTATTAAGCAAATTTTGCACGTTGACCCAACCGCCGGTGCTAGGATTTTACTCAAGCGAACTGACATCCACGCTGTCTTTGCTGGGGATGTCCTTATGATATGGCAATGTCACCAACTTAATACTACTAAAATTTACTGGGACCATAAAGTGAACGAGAACTGTTATGCTGACCTCCCTGTTGAAGTCGGGACCCAGAAATTTTTTGTTTCTCCTGGGGGCACTGATCTCACTATGTTTTCTCGTATGATACCGTGTGATAAGAGAATACAGAGCATATACTACGATAAAGAAAACTAATATACATTCCAGGGCGCCACTCACGTTGCACAAACCCCCATTCAGCTCGTCTGGGCTGGTAATTGGACCCCCTTTACTTTTGACTCTCCCACTTTGTTTCACGATTCTATGACTACTTTTAATGATGAAACAGGAACCCATGAATTAGAACAGAAAATTGATCGTATTATGAAATATACATCCCAATTATCTGAAAATCCCTCGCTAGTTTATCAAATCCTGTCTGGGACCGGAACTGCCATAACTAATGCTCTTGATTTTGGCCAACAAAAATTTGAACATTTGGTCGACAAAACTGCTATTGGGGCCTCGAACACACTCACTCATTTGCTTAGTGGCCTTTATCAAGCAGTAATTAATCTTTTTGTAATTGTGATTATTGTACTTCTACTCATAGCCATTATTTATGTTGGGCTGCTCACTTTTAAAAAATACTGGCGACACCGATCACAGAAATTAGCTCTTAAGCGTATGGTATCTGAAGTAGGTACGGAACTAGCGAACCTGAATGCACCTATCCCCTCCCAGGCTCCCATGGGCCGCACTAATTTAAAACCTATCCGTAAAAATAAGAAATTGAGACCAACTATTCTTGGACTCCTTTTACAAAAACGAGTAAACGAAAATCAGAATATCGACTCAACTTTTATTGTCCCTAAAATATTGATCAGAATTTCAAGCAAAAAAATTCCCGCAATATTTGACTCTGGATCTGAGGTCTCGGTCATAAGTAAACGATTATTCGAACACCTTTTTGGACCCGCTCCTCAACCGCCCCAAAACCCCTAAAACCCATTACCGCCACCCCTAGTCACTTCCACCGGACACGAAATAGAGATTAATAGTCGTATGAAATTGATGATTACCGTAGCTGCCCATTGTATTCCGATTAACTTTCTTATATCCGATTTAATAACTATGACTCAGAATAATATTGATTGTATACTTGGATGTGATGCACTAAGCTTACTTAATGATGTGATTTTAAACATAAGTAATCGTACTATAGCAATTAATGGCTATATCATCCCATTTGTGACTAACGAGGTGAAATTGCCCTGGCAGGAAGGTAGATTCAGTAAAGACCTATTATCACTTGAAGCAATGAAACCGGTCCCCAAACTTTTGAAAATTCAACGAATTACTCCTAAAAAGACTGTTTTGGTAACTCACTTAGATGATGACTTTCGCCATTCTCCCACGATAAATGTTTATATAAACGGACACCGTCTACGAGCAATTGTAGATACGGGAGCAACTGTTTCGGTCATTTTCAAACGAACCTTGTGTCGAATAGGGCTCTGTCCGACCACTACACGGCCGGCTGATGGAATTATCCGGGGAGTAGGCGGTCATGACTTACCCGTCCTTGGAACTGTTTATCTTGACATTATTTTAAATGGACGACAAAAAAGGACTACTTTCTACGTAATTGAAGAAGGCGCATTTGACTTAATTCTCGGCATAGACATTCTAGCCCAATATCAGACTATCCTCTTCGATTTCGGCTCTAAAATTTTGTCCCTCGGTGGAGAACCCATAAATTTTGTGTGTAATGTGTACAACGAAGAGCCCCAAAAAGTCACGATCAAAATGTGTAAAAGTATTACTGTACCCGCCCGCTCAGTAATGGACATACTTGGTCATCCGTCAGAACAATTAGTGAATGAAAATAATTCTAATGACTACATAAATTTTGAACCTTTTGCCTCATTTTCCCAACGTACCGGAGTCACTCTATACCCCAGCCTCTGTAAAGCAGTGTGTAACCACATCCCTATTCAGATTCTTAATCCATTGACTAAGGATGTGAAACTTTACAAAAATTCTACACTAGGGCATGCTATGCTTATCAGGAGCAACCCACCGGGTTTTCCGAGAGGTACCACACAAGCCACCCCGCGAGTCATGACTTTAGATACCCTCCCACCATATACCAACACGCAAAATCTAAATGAAGAGATCAAAACAAAGTTAAAGCTTAATACTGGTTTAACGCCCCAGGAAATGCTAATCTTAACAAGGTTTTTGCAGTCAAATGATGCCATTTTTGTACACCATGAGCACGATCTGGGGAGAACTTCACTTATCAGCCATCGTATGAACACTGAGAACCACGCCCCAGTTCGGAGTTACCCCTACAGAGTACCTTTTGCCGACAGATCTCGCATTGTAACTCATGTAAACCAAATGTTAGAGTCGGGAGTAATCAGCCCGTCCACTAGCCCCTGGGCAAGCCCTATTGTTTTGGTCAAGAAAAAGATGGTTCTGATCGTTTTTGCGTAGACTATAGAAAACTGAATGCTATTACTAAAAAAGACACCTACCCCCTCCCTAGGATCGATGACATACTTGACACTATTGGGAAAGCTAAGTACTTCTCCACCCTAGACCAAGCCTGGGGTTATTGGCAAATCCCTGTCCACCCCTCCGATAAAGAAAAAACTGCTTTCATAACTTTCTCTGGACTTTACGAATTTAACGTTCTACCTTTTGGACTCTGTAATGCACCAAGCACTTATCAACGACTCATGGACACTATCCTCCAAGGTTTACAATGGAAAATCTGCTTAGTCTATCTTGACGATATTTTAATTTACTCTGAGACTTTCGAAGACCACATGCAAAATTTGAACTTAGTTTTTGAACGACTTAAACGAGCAGGACTTAAATTGAGGTTGGAAAAATGCGATTTTTGCAAGGACGGAGTCAAATTCTTGGGGCACGAACTCACAGCCGATGGACTAGCACCCGATAAAGTTAAGGTTTATGCAGTTGAACAAGCTAAAATACCCCAAAATGTCGATCAACTAAGATCATTTCTTGGACTGGTTTCTTACTATCGTCGTTTTATTAAAGATTGTAGCAAAATTGCTGCGCCACTAAATAGTATTTTACAGAAAAATAAGACTTTTGCTTGGACCGATGAATGTAGTAAAGCATTTCAAAAATTAAAAACTCTTCCCACAACTGCACCCATCTTAAAACTTCCGGACTTTAAGCAAGACTTTTATGTGCAGTCTGATGCATCTTCTTATGGAATTGGTGCTGTTCTTAGTCAGTTGTTTGATGGAAAAGAGCACCCTATCGCTTACATTAGTAGAACCCTAACTAAACCGGAACGCAACTATTCAACAACTGAGCGTGAAGCGCTTGCTGTAATTTGGGCGGTCAAAACTTTCCACCCTTACTTAGTTGGGCACCAAGTACACATACAAACCGACCATGCCCCACTTCTCGGACTTTTTAAGAAAGAAAACAATTTGACTGGCAGGCTAGCACGATGGCACATCACTTTACAACAATTTAACTATACTCTCACCCATAAATCCCAAGAAAAGCACAAGAATGCTGATGCTGTTTCTCGACTTTTTGTGGCAAATATCTACACTGAAGATCCACGAATTATAAGCGAACAACGAAAAGATACTGACCTGATGCCCATTATTGACTATTTAGAAAATGGAATCCTACCCATTGACCCCACTTTTCAGAACTCAATTTTGTCAAAAACTAAACTCTACTGCTCGATAGATAAGTGTTTATTTAGACAGCTAAACAAAAACAGGGGTGAAAATGCCATTGTCATCCCAATTTCACTACCTCAAGAGATACTAGAATCTTATCATGATGATCTTTTGTCAGGCCGTTTTGGATTTGAAAAAACTTATCAGCGTATCCGTCAAAAATATTTCTGGGAAGGGATGATAAATGACATAAAACGACGCTGTATGGAATGCTTAGGATGCGCAACCCGCAAATCACCCACTCACAAAACACGGGCTGCTCTCTGCCCCCTGCCCGTTGAAGGTCCTTTTGATCGAGTAGCGACTGATATCCTCGGACCCCTCCCTCTCACTCATAATGGTAATAAATATATTATTGTTTTCACTGATTACTTAACAAAATGGGTTGAATGCTTCGCTATTTCTGACTGTACTGCTAAAACGACTGCCCAAAAATTCGTAGAAGGTATTTTATGCCGTCATTCAGCCCCAAAACAATTACTTTCTGATAAAGGAACGAACTATATGTCCAATCTTGTTCATGAAATATGCGCTCTTTGTGACACCAAAAAGATTAACACTACACCCTATCATCCCCAAACTGACGGACTAGTAGAGAAATTTAATCACACTTTAGCAAATATGCTCTCCATGTATGTCAGCTATAATCAGCGGGATTGGGATGACGTCCTTCATCGACACAACAAATAAGTACTAAATTTTCCCCTTTTGAGCTTCTCTATGGAAGGATTCCTAGACTCCCCATTGACGCTGCCCTAAATTTCGAAAATTCTCGATATATGATCGACCTAGACGATTACATAATAGATTTTAAAAGCTATTTAACACAATCTTGGACTCTTGCCCGGGAAAACATTCGTCAAGCACAAGAAACTCAGAAAACTTATTACGATAAAAAGGTGAAAAATGTAGACTATAAAATCGGAGATCTTATTATGATTTTCAACCCTAGCACACCCCAGGGTAAAACACATAAACTTATGCACCAGTGGAATGGACCTTTTCGGATAAAATCTATCAAAACTCCAACCCTTATTGTAGAATCACTGGATGGGAAGGATAAATTGGGCCCCATACATGTTAATCGGACAAAAATGTATAAGCCCGCAACCCAAAATCAACAGGAACCTATGACCCGACTGCCCCCAAACCAAAGCAAAACGAGTGGTTGCAATGGTCAGGCACCAGGGTCCCCATCTGCGTCCACCCACCCATATAACCTTCGGAGCACAACGCATTAATTCTCCAGACATAATCTTGATGCGTTTAATTAGTTAAAATCGTATTATCTATAACATTTTTCACAAAAAAAGAGAGAGAGAAAAACTTATCCGACTTCTCAAACTGACTAATCAAGCACTATTCCCCCTGCCATTATTTTAATTTATCGCATGCCTATAACGCGTTTAAGCGTTTCACATACATTGAAGTATACCATTTTAAATCACTCGAGGGTGGAACCTCTCTTCTCCCGGGGATCCTAACACTACCTGTCCCAATCCCAGCACTGAAACTTATACATTGTGCTAAACTTTTATTATTTTTCTGGGCATGTTTGAAATAGACAGCACCTTTTCAGAAAATGTCCGAAAATACCCAACCGCCACAGAACCAAGCCTCACAGCTGACCGCGTCAGAGCACCCGCAAGAACAAAACCAGCAACCCGAACCCCCCACAAGTCCATCACCTGAACCCGACCTTGATTTTGATGACTGGGCGCGCAGAATCCATGAATTGCAGCGCGAAATATTTTTCAACAATTTTTATTCAAATTTACTCCAGATTTTTAATGAAGGAAAAAGAGAAGACTGACACTGATTACCCCTCCCCCACTATGAGATATATCGCGGTTTTGTACATTCAACTGTTAGTAATTTGCCTCATGAGTAAACTAATACGCTAATTGCTAGTCCTGTACATCCCTCCCTAAGTACTACCCGCAAGAAAAACCCCCAACCACCTTAATACCGCACCGCCTAAGGGGGAAGGGAAAGTAACCCATAAATCAGACACTATGTCCCCTCGACCTACATAGCAAGATGTAAATTATTATGCTTTTAATATTAATTGACTTGAATTAGCTCGTATTACCCCCAAATCAAAATCTTGTATGTTAAATGATACACTTTGAGCCCGTTTGTTCAAAATTTATTAAAAACTTATTAAAAATCATTTAAGTTCCATGAGTAACAACGTACGGAGTGACCAGCAACCTGCCCAAGACCAAGAATCGAATTCAACATCCAAACGTCCCCGAGACCAGGTTCAGACCCACTCCGTGAATTTCGCTATTTAGATCTACAGTTACGCTTCAAAAAGCAGAAACGGGAGGTTGACAAACTGATTAATAAGGACAGGTGAGAACGGACCTAATTTATCAATTAAGTTCACTCCATCCAATCTGATTTGTGATTTTATACACTGTGCACCCTTTTAGAATGTGAAACACATATCTAGCTTAAAATATTTTCTTATGACTCATGCGACCAACTAAGTGTACTCCTGCCTCGAATGCTCTCCCATTCTTTAGATGTCCTCAGCTACCCCTTCACGATCAAGGCACTCCTCAGCTGGCTCATCCGCCACTGCAAAATCATTGGCAGCCTCAAACGCCAGTGGAGAAGGCCGCAAAAATTGGAAGGACGGACGCGAAACTCCTCAACCCAGAGCCCCGATAGTAACTGCTACCCCTCCCCAGCCCAGAGTTCCGTTATTAATTGCTAATAATTGGCTGAAACGACTCCATCGATTCCCAGGCCACTACCGCTGCTTTTATGTGCCACACGACTGTACCCCCGAACAAGCGACTTATCTCTTAAAATCCGACCCCCACGTGCCAAAAACTTTAGCTATTGCCGAACTGAAAAGCACCACCAATGAAAGTGACTGTAACACCCCGTACGTTGAAATTTTTGGCCTCGCCCGACCCGATGGGCTTGTAGTTTTGTTTGATGTAAGGGAATTTGGAGGAGTTCCAGAAACTGTCCAACTGCTACTGAGAAACACCGAGTTTCTCATTGTGACTTATGACGACTGTACCCTAAATAGCACTGATTTTCTGCTACGCGACTGGCGCCCCGAACTTTATTTGATGGATGTACTAGTAAAACTCCGATCCCAAAACCCATTATTACTCGCGGAACTAAAGATTAATGAGCTGAATATTCAATCTACTTTACAATCCTTATTTCGGCTCAATCTACCATTGGATAACCAAGCTCGCTGCGCCTTCAAAGCTCTGGCCACGTTCGACATATTTGCATTCATGGACCAGCGCGGCGCCGACATTCAACGGTCAGGAATAGTCTGGCCCAACGAAGGGGTATGGCCCCGATCTAAACCGGCGACTTTGAAACCAGCCCAAGCGACCTCAACTCCCATCACGCCACACCAAAACTCGCCTATTCCGTTAATAACGACGGATTTGACGGAAGTGAAATTTAGCCGATTAATTGACCGGGTACACGCCGATTTCTACAAGAACTTTCATCAGTGCCCCCACTACAACTGGACGCCAGAGTACCACCATTTCTACGACTACTGGGTTAACGTGCTGCATGCAGAATTTCCGTCGCTTCCGCGGGTAGAGCTGCAGCATAAAGAATATCGTATGCGGACGACCATCGATTATAAAATCCAGAACAAAGATCCGAAGAAAAAACGATTGAAGAATTAAGCGAGGGGCAGCCAAAGACTGATTAATGATTAATGATTTTCTCTTATAGTTGATTCGTATCGAAACGTTTCATTTTATGCACACCCACCGACCCATCCACAGTGGGGACACTGATTAGCATAGGGGGAAGAGTGTAATGAATGCTAATTTTAATAACAAACTGCGTAAAAACTTTATGACTCAACTTTAACGTTTCTCTACGCTCTCAAACATAATAGACTTTTTCATGCTGAATCAGAAAGATAATCGGCGCCTAGTTTTAGCGTCCATTCCGCCCAACTAAGACGCTAGTCGCCGACAGTCTTAGTAAGCTAGCAAGATTCACGTGAAACTGTCCCACCTTTGACTTAGCCGCTTATGCTCAATCATGTAGCTCTCCAAAAAGTAACATGATTCACGTGAAACTCACCCGCCCTTTGACTCAGCCGCTCGTACTCAATTTCTGTAGAACTCCGAAAATGCACGTAACAACTTAGTCATAAAAAGTAATGTTAAGTAATAAGCTAGTCGGAAAGTTAAAAGCTAGAAGCCGAGCGGAGAAAAGCTCTCGGCGCCCAACGGTCGGGACTCACTGATAAGAAACTCTCATATCCCCATGCTATAAGAAAATGTATAAAATCCCCGTGCTTAAAGATACCCGGTCTTATTCTCTATTACCATCAGCTATTCATTCTCTCGCCTATTCGCCCGTCTTCCTACGTATCGTCTTACTAGTTACTCAACATTTGCTCGTCGGTAGTAAATCGCCAGAGATTCTATAGTTGAATCTATTAGCTATAATAATTGTTAGTAAATTAGCCCACCGTAACCAAACTAGTTCTAGATTAATTAGTCGGCTTTAATCTAAGCAACCACGCTAACACGATATCACGACAGCTGACAAAAATTGTCAAAGTCCCCAGATGAACAGCGGCGGTGATCACACGATGGTGTAGGCAGCCGGCAAAAACCTCCAAAACCATCGCTCAATCATGGCAGCAAATGCGGCAGCGTTGTCGTAGCCAGCTTTTGTGTTTGAGGATGCCTGAAACGAGAAAAATAGGGTCCGGGTTTCGAATGCAATTGCCTCAATGATTCCGACGTTTGCGGTGGATCATCACCTGGCATTTGCGTCTTTCCTTTCTTCGTTGATTGGCCTGAAAATCTCGTTGAGTGTGCTGCTCATAGCTTTTTCTATCTTGACAGCTTGCTCGTAGAAGAGGAATAGCGTCATGATAAGATCACAGACGTTCCAAGTAAATAGTCTGATCTTCCCGACGAACATTGGATGAAATGACAAGCTGAGCCAGGATGGCGGCGTGACAGTAGCGTCGCGGCAGTGGTGGCATTGGCACCGTTTCTCGCTCTGCTTGTTCTATTGTCATTTGCGCTTGGCGAGTGTTGATTTGCGCTTGTAAAGAAAGCACGAGAACATTGCGTCTCATCTTTGGTCGGGGTTCAGTTGGACCCTGCGAAGGAGCAAGACGTTTTTGTGCTTCGCGGCATTGCGCACTTCGGCGAATGCGTTGCAACTTGTCTGGCAACTTTTTCTGCAGATAAAACGACGAATGCTGGCGCGACTTGTGGCGGCCGAATTGAGCGGGAACCGTTAATTCCGGATCGGTCGCTTTGCGAATTCGTTGGATATCGCGATGTGAAGCGACTGGATCGGCAATTTCCTGCAGGATATCGGCTACTATGAAATTACTTTCATGCGCAGTTTTATCGTATTGTTTTTTCTGCTGCTTACGAGCTTGAGCGAGATTTTTGCTAGCAATATCATGCAAATTAAGAAGCGTCAATTTTAAGTCAGCGAGATATTTTTCAGCAACATTGGGAAGATTAGGATTTAGCGTAAGATCCTTCAATAACTGAACATCAAGTGGAAACGATGGCAATTTCTCAGATAGACTGAAATAAATACTGTAGGTAATTCAAAGTATATTTCCTCCAGAAATCACCGTCTTTCTCCTTTTTTTGGTCTATTTGTCAACCAAGATTTTGGAAAATGGAAAAAATTTTTGGGCTTGGTTGGCATTTGTGGAAAAATTTTTGTTATGCTAAAAATGCGTTTTAGAGAGTAAAAACTTCAAAAAATTTTCGGCGCCTCGCGCTGAATTGATTTAATTCTTACTTGTTATTAACCTTCAAGCCGCGCCGCGTCAAATGCAACATTTTTATCGACAATTTGATCTAGAACTTTACTACGATTGAAAGTCTTTATCGTCTGCACGGATTCGGTTAGTTTTTTCAATGCAAAAATGCGTTTTAGAGAAGTAAAACTACAAAAATTTTTCGGCGCGTCGCGCCGAATTGATTTAATTCTTACTTGTTATTAAGACACTGATTATTGGCCAATGTTGGCCCCGAATTTTTCGTTAAAGGCCAATATTGGCCAATAACGCGTGCATTAGGGGCCAATATTATTAAAAATACAGTATATAATGATAAACATATTATGTAGAAAAATTAGAACCTGCTGAAAAAATACTATTTACATTCAAGTAAATGTTTAAGAGAGTTTCAACCTACTGTAAAGCGTAAGATATCACACGCCGAATCTGTATGACCAGAATTAAGTATAGTCTGTTTCGTTTATTGGAAAGCTTTTCCGCTAAATTTAGTCCGCATAAACCAGGCCACTAAAGTGACCTATAAGTATATACCTACATGATGCAGTCTTGCCTCTTAGCAGTATCAAAGATCATAATGCAACTCGATATTCTATAGAATATACCTATTTGCTGTCGCATTAGTATAAAACACTTTTGTAGCCACTTTAAACTTTTCAAAAAACCCTCGATCAAATGAAACACACTATAGTTGCGTAGGTACCTTTATACCTATAGTCTGTTTCATTTATCCGAGAGCTTTTTCAGTGAATTATTTTGATGGCTACAGTAATCCTTTTTTCTTATTTACTGTAGGTCGCAAGATCTCACTGTAGCTACGTAGCAAAGAAGGGTTTTTCAATTACATTTTTAGTGGCATAATTAATTCTCGTCTTCCAGCAGATCAATCAACTTACAGATAAAATAACGTATTCAGCTAATCCTAAGTTGACATTTTAAACACAATAGACTAAGATGCTAAGAAACGCCGCGAACTTCCGCATGGCTCAGTGGTAGAACGTCCGCTTGTCGTCGAAGCAACCCGGGTTCGATTCCAGCCGACAGCTTTTTATTCAGCGCACTTACTGTAGCATGTCCAAGCGCTAATTAAATGCCTAAATTAAATTTATATGGACGGATTAGTGCATTTAAAATGGAAGAATTCCAGCCACTCGCCCTCACTGAGCTGATTTGCCCAATTACAGTAAATCGTCTTGTTTCCCATACTGTAGCCCTTAAAAAAATTGACTAAAAAGCTCTCGAATAAATGAAACAGACTATACCTATTGTCCTGCTACATAGGTAGGTAACCTCTACCTAGCTATTTGAAATCGCATACTGGACATGCACACCTGGGCGTGAGGGGTTTGGGGGGTATGCACCCCCAGAAACTAAAATACTCCCCAGAAATCAAAATAACCCCCAGAATTCAATTTTTGAAAATTTTTTTCGTTTTTTTCGAAATTTTTCGATTCCAATGGATAGTGCTTGATGAGAAACGTCGAAAAATGGTGTTTTATCGCCATACCACCATTTTTAAGGCCATTTTTTGACCTTCAAAAAATCTTGCTTCCCCCGGAATTTTCTAGCTGCCCATGTATGCTGACATGGCATTATAATATTTAAGCACACATGTACGTACGTATGTATTTATGTAGGTACATATGTAAGATTTTGCAATATGTACGTAAGGCAAACCGACGACAATTAGAAATACCTACCATACAATTCAAACTAATTAGGCATAAAAGATAGCATAAGCAATCTCTTTCAAACAAAAAATAGCAACTGCGTATACATAGGTACTGTATATAACAGATAGCATTGGTATCATTCTTCAGAATACTGATCACAATTTCGCTATGGCGCAGTGTGCGCGCGTGAGTTTACCAACACGAAAGTGCGGGGTTCGAAACCCACGGATGTGTGCCTTTTTAGGAATTTTAAATCTTGCAAAAATTGGCCCCTAATGCACGCGTTATTGGCCAATATTGGCCTTTAACGAAAAATTCGGGGCCAACATTGGCCAATAATCAGTGCCTGTTATTAATGTTTAAGCCGCGCGGCGCCAATTGCAGCATTTTTATCGATAATCTGGTCCTAGAACTCCACTACGATTGAAAATCCTTACCCCTTGCACAGTTTTTGTAATGCAAAAATGATTTAGAGAGCTAAAATTTCAAAATTTTCTGGCGCTTCGCGCCATTTGATAAATTATAGTTGTAATTAGTGATCGACCGGGGCGACTTTTTTGGCCGGGGCCGGGGCGGTACCGGGGCTGGAAACAAATCCCGGCCCCGGCCCGGGGCCGGGCCGGGGCCGGGGCTGGCCGGGGTCAGACAAGGAAAATATTATTGCATGACACATACTTGGGGTGGGGGGCATAGGAAAGAAATAATGAGCGATTGCTCCATTCAGTAGTAAATGGCTTTTCATATCAAGTTTTATTACTATTTATGTCACAAGAAACAAATTTAGTCTAGTGTTTCATTGTCTGAATCATCAATAAGGTCTATGTCGCTGCTATTAGCACACTCTGTATCATTCGAATCTTAGCTACGGCTACTGCTGCTGTAGCAATTGGATGCAATAGGTATTGGATGTAATAAATGAGACATCACACATTCCCATATGGGGGGGGTATTACCCCTCAGGGTCCAAGACACAAGTCATTGTCAGACGATTTTTGGTGAAAACCTTTTGAATTTTTTGAACTTAATTTTTTAGTATGGCAAAAGTGTACCTAACTATTAGAATTTCACGAAGTGATACATTATTTTATTATGTGAGCTAGAGTAAATAGATAAACTATCACTATAAAACATGCATGTAATCGCTTAAAATTTTATGAGGTTCCCTCAGTATACCTACATGTAACGGCTGAAAATCTAGGGTAGGGGTCCCGCGCCATTTTTAGAAGGAGGGGTTAGCGACTAGATCAAAAATGGTAAAAACACATAAAAATAGCCAAAAAGCACAGGCTTTCGCCAAAAAATGGGGGAGGGTGGTTAAATATTTTCTGACTTTCAAGGAAGTTTGGGGCTTCAAAGCGGAGATGGGGGATGGCCCAAATCCTCTGTCACATGTATATTCCTCGGCTATTTTCAGGGGAAGGGGGTAAGCGGCTCCATTTTTGCAGCCGCTTACCCCCCCTTTGAAAATCTTTAAAATGGTAGAATTTTCAATAAGGAATTCTACACCTTTTTACAGTTTTTGTTCTTCAAAAATCTTTGTACATGTACAAAGACGGTCCTGAAACGTCTATGTACATCAGCAAAAATCTTCCCCGAATACAAAAAGACCGTGCTTCTAAATGTGATAATTCGGCCTGAATTTAGTTGATAGTTCGGCGCGAAGTGTCAGAAATTTTTATGAGCTTCTGATGGAATTCACACATAAAACTCGACTTAGAAAGCTAAAACAACTTGTACTACAAAAATGAGAAATATTACAAAAATTGTAATATGCGAATTAAATCTTGTAATAAGCAACACTGCGCTTAGAATGGAAAAATGGAAAAAGGTCAAATATTTAGGAACCCAAAAATTAGCCAAATACACTACTAAAGGTCGGAAAACTATGTTCTACTACCACACTGAAATCGTTACTGTACCATATTAAAGTATACAAAAATTTGCATGTACAAAAGAGTGTTTTTTGTATTCGCAAAAGATTTTTCCCGATGTACAAAGACCAGGACTATCTTTGTACATGTACAAAGATTTTTGAGAAGATAAAAACTGTAAAAAGGTATAAAATTCCAAAAATTTTTCGGCATTTCCCTCCGATATGAAAAATTGTTTGTCCTATACATCTTTTAAATTGCAAAATTTAAATTTAGAATGCAGAAATGTTAAATTTTTAGGCGCTTTGCGCCGTTTTGAGACAATTTTAGTAATTCTTGGCGTTAGAAACTCAGAAATTAGCTAAAATATACAATTAAAAGTCAAAAGACCCTGTTTTGCCACCAATTTTCTGGTCCTCCAATTTGGGATTTCACCCCTCCCTCAACTCTGGACCCTAGGAAACTATTTGAGACATATTTAGTTTATAGGATCGGACGCAATTCTGCAGCGTAGTTTATATTCGCCTATAATTAACCTCGGTCCTAATAACTATTACACAGGAAACGCGTTTTAAAGCACACGGTTCCCATTCAAATGAATTTAAAAGTGTTTTTTGTAGAAATAGTTTGTTAAAAAAGTACAATTTCTAACTAGAAATAGAACGTATTTGTCAACTCTAAATCTTTTAGCCATAGCTATGAATGAATGAGTTAAAAGTAGCATTTAGTTTAAATAAGTTAAGTGGAGGAATCGAAAATATGCAGATTTTCCTGAACATTCATTCATTAAAAGCTCATTTATACACAGTAGAAAACTTATGACAAGGACTAAGTAAGTATACATATGGTCTAATCTGTACAGTTCTCAAAATTAACACTTGCTCATTGATAAATAAGTGCCAGTATCACAGCCTGTACAAAATACGAATTACACTAAATTTTTCCCCGGCCCCGGCCATTTTTTGACCTTGCCCCGGCCGGGGCCGGGGATGCTGAAAAATGGCCGGGGATTGCCGGGGCCGGGGCCGGGCCCCGGTCAATCACTAGTTGTAATTGTCAAAAACGACTTCAGAATTGGCTATAAAATGCTTTACTGAAGGAAGGAAATTCAAGTTTCAACATAAATAACTTATACTGATCGTGATATTTCTTGTAGAGCTCGAAATTTTTATACAAAAAGTGGGCTAAAGTTAAGAATATGGTACTTTTAGAAAAAGAGCAAAACGAATGCGGAATGCCAAAATTTTTGTGCCAAACTGGTAGAACTTGGTAAATTGAAGCGCGGAAAAAATTTGGTGAAAATCTCAGCCATACTTGCAAAGTTGCAGGCAATTGTCGATTTGAGTGTTGGGTGGGACGATTAAACGGCTCGATCCAAGGACTTACACATTTGTCAGAAATAAATAATATGGGCTGAAATTATGGAAGGAAGCATAGCAATGAAGGAGAAACAAGAAAAAAGGCGCGGTAAGCTGTTTGAAATTTTAAAAAAAACTTTAAAAAATTTTCATTTTTTGCACGTGTTTTCGGTGTTACTTGATAAGATATAGGAAAATGTAAGTTTTTGCTTCTAATATACTTAGGCTTAAGAGGCTTATATCTGAAAAGGTGTTTTAAGTTGCTTAGGTCGAGGTCTCTCCCGCTCAGGTCAATGTATAGATGCTTAGGTCGATGTATAGATGCTTAGGTCGATGTATAGATGCTTAGGTAGATGTATGGACGCTTAGGTAGATGTATAGATGCTTAGGTCGATGTATAGATGCATAGGTCGATGTATAGATGCTTATATCGACGTAAATTTGGTATCTACATGTGATTCAGCATTCAGCTGTTTGAATCTTCAAATACTTAGATCGAGTAGATGCTTGCGTAGGTCGAGAAGAGGCTAATTAACGAAACCAATAGCTTTTGTAATATCGATCATAGACGGATGAATATTTTTTTCCGCGCTTTCTTTCAACATGTTCTAAGTAATGAGCGAAAAAATCTGCTCTTCTGAAGTTTATTTCATAGTATCCTGAAAGTACCATATTCTTAACTTACTCCCAAAAAGTGCATCAAACACTGCTATTGCATGTGTACATAAAATTTTCTACTTAAAAAACACTGATTTTTCAACACAGGCGCTCTATTCTTAACGTTTTTAGACCTCCCAAAAACGTGGAAAAAGGTCGGAAAAAGTGGAAAAAAATTTTGGGTCTGGTGGTCTATAATGTCAACCAAATCGCTGGGAAAAAACGGTGTTTCCAATCTCTTTTTGTTTGCTTTATGCTGTTCCTTTGACTAGTAAAGGCCAACCAACCTCAGTCTGGTTAACAATGCCCATGCTTAAAAATCTCAGCCCCTAGCTTACAACTGCCGTGCCATGCTTGCAAAACAGGGTGCTTTTATTCAGCTACCTCAAAAGCCCACACTTTTCTGAGTTTGACCAATTTTCCTATTTCCCTAATATTGTTTTTAGAGCCTTATCCATCATGTAACTGGTCATTCTGTATTTTATCACTTTGGTTTATCAGTAATAAAATTTCTCTCTTCAAAAATATATGGGGCAGTCGCAATGAATGATCGATTTTGTTGTTGGATTTCCATATTAGCTGAATAAAGTTGTTGCTCTTTGTTTGTTTCGTGTCTTGCAGCTGTTGGAAGTATTCCCAGCTACTGTATATAGCTCTAGTTATCATTTTTATAAAAAACCCAATAAAACCCCAATAAAACCCAAAAAACAAAAAAAAACCAAAAAACTCAGGAAAAACTCAAAAAAATTTAAAAAAAAACCGTAATTCAAAATTTTCAAATCTGGGTTTTTTCCATCCCTAATTGTCAGTGTTGACTACTATTTTGGTAGTTTTTGAAGGCATTTGGTAGTTTGGGTCCCTATGCTTAAGCATAGGGTGTCAGTTTTCTGAGCACCCAAAACAGTTTTTTTGGCGTTTTTGAATAGTTTTAGTAGTTTTTGAAATTTTGACCTGGAAACCCTGTGTGTTGTGTGTGAGTCCACCATTCGCTTCAGCTTGCGTTCTTAATTCCATTTGCTCATTTCTCGTTGAATTTATCTTCCACGCCTTTTTTCTTTTTCTTCTTCATTGCCATGCTCCTTCCGTATTTTCTGCCCATATCATTTCTTTCGATCGAATGTGAAAGTCCTTGGTTGGATCGAGCTGGCATTAGACACTCCCAAATCTAACTTTGTGTAATTTCAAGCGTCTTTCTACACACTTAACTTATTTTACATCTGTCTCTACCATTTAATACCTTTATGAAAAAAAGAATTATTTGACAACTTTACACTATTTTGTGCTGTTTGAAGATAAAATTGACTTTTATCTTTGTCTTGCATTGAATTCATAAGCGATTTGGTGTCTATTATGAGATTCAGTCAGCATATTGCAGACGCTGTTTTATTTCTGAATGTGTAACACAAGTTATTTGGCTGGATTTCGCTATTTGTGATCTTTGGAAAGTACCGAACAATGACAGGAAAACTATCCAGATGGATAAAAGTAGACTCTAGAATTTCCGAGCGCGTAAAAGAAACCGGAAGTCTCTTGCTAAATTAGTGAGAATACAATGTAGTTTTTTGACTCCATTTTTGGCACATGGAGTTTAGAAAGTAGGAACAAAAAATATTATCAAAATTTTGCCAAAATTAGTCAATTAGGGGTGAATCCGGGGTGCTGATCATGAATATGCTAGTAGTTTATCATGAAAACGGTTATTTCGAGTTCCAAGAAAATTTTCTTTGTAAATCATGAAGTGTGGGAAATTGATGTCGCTGATCACAAAAATCATGGTGAAAAGCATCATTGGATTGTTGTTACCAATGCCTTAGGCTTAGGCCAAGGCCAAAGTTGTGTGCTTTCATATTGATGCCAGCGCATGGGCTAACCTGAGATAAATGGAGCGAAAATTGTGGAGCGAGCGGAGCAATTTTGCCCCACTTATGCCTTAGGCTTAGCCCATGTCTGGCACCAATCTGAATCCGCAAGCAATTGCTGTCACCACAAATTGACAGAAAAATTAGCACGTAAATGGTTTATTATAACTCTAATATTTCTCAAAATATTGGGTCCTTGGTGTATTGAATAATGTGTCTGTCTATGACACGAGAGGTCTCAGGTTCGATCCCTGATGAAAGAAACTTTCTAGGAACTTATTTCCGCGGCAATATTTGGCTTTCTACTGGTGCTACTGATGGTAAGAAACTCAAAAACCGCTGTTTAAAGAAGTTTCGAAAAATCACAAATAACGAAATCATTCCTATTATTTTAGCTTTCTGAGTCTAGTTTTATATGTAACTTCTACCAAAAACTCATAATAATCTCGGATCTTCGCACTGAAGTAATATAATCAGCTGAATTTAGGACGAAGTAACACTTCTTGTGAAGCGTACAGTTCGCGGACAACAGACTAGTAGTATGTAAAAATGTATATAGTAAATAGTATATCGTATGTTGTCTTATGTGTATCATTTATTACGCATTGTATTTTTTTATCATATGCTGTTACATAGTGGTACGCAGAAACAAAAGTTATGAGTTGACAAATGAACTTGAAACACAAATGTGGTTGCTGCGTTGCTGCTTATGTATGCCTAAGGGATTGTAAGCAGACATCAATATGGGGTTGGGGTCTTGACCATGGGTGCTCAGCATGGCCGATCTGGGGGGGGTTAGCTAGTCTGGGGCGGGGGTCAAGAATTAAGCTGTTCTCGGCTAAAGCGACTCCAAAAATGGTATAAGCACTGAAATAACGTTAGAACTGCATTATTACTCAGTTTCTGGTCAATTTGAAGCACTGTTGAAAAATTTTCACTTTTCATCCATTTTTTACCTACAGTTTGCCTCGCTTTCCCGCCGAGAACATTCCTATTTTTTAATCTGGATGTCTACACCCCAAGCCCCACATGCATGCATGGTCGCAACTCTCGACTACACATTGACATGAAGAAGAGAGCCTCTAGAGTCTGCAGGACTGAAGATCCCTGGGGGCAGCAGGGTTTTTTTCACCAATTGAAGTTTTGAAACGGTTTTTGCAAATTTTGTTCCATCCAGACGCCCAGAATTTGAATGCTGTCCCTATATAATAAAGAGTGGCTGTAAGCAGATATGTGCATGTTGGTTGGGGTCTGGATCACATGGACGCGTGGAATTAGTCCTCAAGAATTCATGGCCCCATAATCCGACAGACCCACTCTGGGCCTTGAGGACTATGCCCTCTCCAAAATCCGACAGAACCCCATAATTGATTTTTTCGCGATTTTTCGCGATTATCTCCCCATCTTGACCCTGAATTTGATTGTTCCCATGATGTTTTAGAGTGGCTGAAAGCAGAAACGTATGCAAGGGCTTGGGGTCAAGACCATAGATGCACATGGCCGATCTGGCGGTCAACTGTTCGGGGGTTAGTCAGTGAGTTTTTTGGGGCCAAAATGACCTAAAAAAAGTGGTATTAACACTAAAATAGGTTGAAACTATGTTCTTACACGGTTTCTAATCAATTTCATACACTTTTGAAGAAAACTTGATTTACATCCATTTTTGGTCTTCGTTTTATCTTTTTTACCACAGAAAAGTTAACGTTTGTCCATTCTTAGGCCAATGCCATAGATGCACGTTATGGGCGATCTGTGGGGGTCAGCCGGTCTGGGGGTCAAAATTTTAGCTTTTTTGGCGCAAAAATGACCTCAAAAACTGGTAAAATGCTAAGACATCGTTAAAACTAATATTTCAGAGATTGTGGTCCAATGACATTGGGTGAGGGATCCCCAATCCCCCTGTTACATGTATGAAAATAGCTTTAGCGAAGTGTTCTGGATTCGCCATCCGTTTGAGAAATCTCGAATACGTGCTACGTGCTTCCAAAATTCGCTTTTCTATTTTTTACTGAGTTTTTTGCACCTTCATTCAGCATTTCATACAAAGAATGCTCAGTCATGAAGATTTCCAGTCTACCTTGAATATTTTGCGTCAGACTTCCAGTCAGATAGAGAAGTCAGCTCCCCTCATTGATGACAGGATAAAAAATTTTATTTTGTATCAATTTAAATGGGAATTGAAACAGAGAATTTGCCCAAAATTCTACGAAGGAATCGAAAAATGTACAGGTTGCGACAATCCTGTCATTATAGAACATTTTACGAAGTCAGTTAATTACCTGTTTGCCGAAGCATCGAAATATTTGGTTCTTGCGGATAATCATGACTCAGAATTGACGAGATGCGATGTCTTGCTGTATTTGAGGACATTTTTGTTCTATTCAATTACTGCCGATACATTTAGAATAATCAGAGCGATATACAAAAGAACATTTATGTCATTTTATCAACTGCAGCTGCGCGGGAGTATATACTTAATTTCACTTTTTAAGTGTAGTTTGCCTATTTATTGCTTTACAATGATTTTTATTTATTTACACCTATACTTGTTTAATTTATGTTTATTTACTATTTAGCATGATTGATAATAAGAGAAAGCCACTTCAATGCTTCAGCCTCTCTAAATTTGACTTATAATTTTAATTGACATAATTTGATAAAGCAGAACTAAATTTCAAGAAATATAAAAACATTAAACTTATTCAGACTTTCATTATTAATCGCGTAATCTAGCACCGGATGGGGTGGTATAATCGACTAGTAGGTGTACCTATCTATCTTTCATTGTTATAGTATTGTACTTTACCCAAGAAAGGTTACGGAGAAAGGATCCGAATAAATGACGCGGCAAGGGCGTTAAATTGCGGCTATTCTTTAAATGCGTGTTAACAAGCCAGCATCAAAAAATATAGGACAGCTTAAGCATAATGAGCGGGAAAATAAGGATTAAGCGCAAACAAATGCAACAAGGCTTTGTAAAACAGACATGGAACAGCTCAAAATTTGGGGTAAAGGGTAGTCGGCCAATTTTATGGCGGGGTTAATGACTTTCAATATTAGGCTAAAAATGACAAAGAGCACTTGAAATTGGTCAAAAACATAAGTTCTTGCCAACTCCTTGCGACGTAATTTATTTTTTGGAATGGTCCAAACGTCTTGACTCAGAACGGGAGAAATTAGCAGACAGAAACGTTTTTTCACCACGGAGTGGAAAATTTATTGTGACCACCTATACAAATAACTCATCGAGTAGGTATAAAGAAACGCATCCAAGTTCTATGTTTGACTCTTAAAGTACATGCATTTTCAGTTTAAATATCATGAACCGACTCACAATTAAGTTGGCGAATAAAAATGAGACAAAACGTGTTTTTCACCCCAGAGTGTGAATTTTACACCACAACTAACTCAATATTTATTTTAAAGAAACGCATTCAAAAAAATTCCAGCTCTTTTCACTTACTTTATTCTTATAATATTCCACACGTCCCATCTTATAAGCGGAGAAGCTGGCAGGCAACAAGGGACACGCAAGTGTTTTCATCCACCACTAGAGTTCAAATTTTACACCTTCTTTGGAAAAATTCAAATTGACTAAACGAAACATAGTTAAAAGATGAGTTTATGGCGCGTGCGAAGCACCGAGAATATAATACGTTTGATGCCAAAAAGGCATAAAAAGTACAGTTTTCTACGATTTTTTCGGAAAATGGACAATGCTGGTGGGTCACAGCCATTTTGTGGGGATCAGTAGCCATTCTGAGGGCACAAAACCCCCGAAGAAACCCATAAAAATACGTGTGGGTAATACATTTTAAGTGGCATCGCGTTTTAAATTATTCATCTTTTTGATCACTCTTCAGCTTCTTTATCACAGATGTAATATCATGAAATTATTTTCAGCGTCTAACAATGAACCGTACTCTGGTCAGCCAACACAGTGTTCCGCTTGTGAAAAGGTCCGAACAAAATGCATTTGCTGGGCTTTGGTCGAGAAGTTCAGACTATGCAATACGCAATTGTACGTTGCTCTTCTTTGTAGGATAATCTACAATAAAAACTTCATAAGTAAAAATGTAAATCTTCAGTGCGATATAAATAAATTAAACAAGAAGGAACTTACGAAGTGAGATTCATTCGCATAGAGATAAAGGATCTCGCTTATTAATGTGGTGGAAAAGAGCTTGAGGATCACTTAAAGGAGCGGATTATATGGCGCAATATTCCAAGGAAGCAGTATTAATTATTACTTCAAATTAAGACAGCATTTTCCTTTATTGCGCATATTATAAATATTCTTAATATAAAAATTATTTTTAAAATTTATCGTCCATCAAGTATCAAGGCATAACTGTCTGCTTCCCCACAACAGCAACCGCATAAATCACATGACGGTTATTTCACCATAAAAATATCTGCCAAAAAATTAATCAATCACAGGACTTCATAAAGTTGGTGAAATTGTTAGTCAAACTTTTGAGCATTCCAACGCTGTGAAGGGTTGATCGTATTTTACATAGCACTTACTTATTCTGGTATGCATACGTGCTACAGGGGGATAAGGTAATCCACCACCCAAACTCGGTCGTGTCCATATCCCCCAAAGCTAGAAAATTTTTGACCCCTCCGCGATTTTTGGAAACGAATTTTCAGGCCTTTTTTTGGCTAAAATTGTAAGTCATAACCCCCGCCACCTTAAAATTGTCAGGGACCCCACCCCGAATTTCGAGCCGTTACACATATATGCTGGTATGTATTTGTTTGTAGCGAGTATAAAAATCCTTATCAATATTCTGTGAAAAAAGGACAAACTTCTGTGAAATATTACTGTGAAGCGCATTTTAGATTGAGCGCAAACATTATATTTGCATGATAAAAATTTTTAATAGGTAAATTCACAGCGAAAATTGACGAATCTGCCATGATTTCCAAATCATTGTCAAATATTAAACTGTATGTTACATGATTTAACGTTGCGCATACCTGTGGTCAATCATAGGTAGCACGTTAGCCCGTACCTATAATATACTTGGTTACCCCCAACATATGGGCCCCCTACAGGTATAACGGGACACATCTGAGAGGTGCGGTTTTTTCAAATGATATATAATAAAAAACTCGATGGAGCTTTTTTATTTTTGTTTGCACTCAATACCGAGTTTGTAATGAGCGTGTAAAGTTTTGGCGTAACGTTATAACATATACAAACCTGTGGCGGGTTTCTCGCCCAGCTTGTAGACCACGCAGTATAAATCCCTCACACAATTTAATTTCATAGATTTGTAGAGGATGGAATTCTCCAGATGACACTTTTCGCTTTTTGAATTTCGCATTAGTTCTCGAATTGGAGTGTAAAGAGTGAAAATCTGGGGGTGAAAAAACACATCCTGGTCGACTTGTTTATGTCTGCCCACAACTCCAGTTATGAGTCCCAAGAAATTTTTCCTTTTAGAAATGTACTACGGCTTATGGGCTACTTTCTGCTTACCAGCAAACTTTTGTTCACTCAATACGAGTTAGATCTAGGGGCTTAAACTTTACACTCTAGTGGATGGTGTAAAAAACAGATTTTGTCTAAGATTTCTCTGCCAACTTTTACGCTTGTAAGCAGGGATACATTGAAAAAATAGAAATAAAGTACCTTCTAAGGGCTACACATCGCAGCCCACCTTGTTTAAAAAATGCAATATTGAGTTATTTATGGGAGTGTAAAGTTCGAAATCAGGGGTGTAAAATGGGCGAAAAAAGATTTTTTCCCTATTTTGATTGTAAATATCTCAGATATTTCGCGAACAGAAGTTTCTCACATACAAACGTACTACGATCAAGGTTGCCAAGTGCTCCTGTTAAAAAACCCCCAATTTTTACCTCACTGCCTAAAAAACCCCCCAACCAATGGTTAAGCATAGGCGCAAAAAGACCTCAATCGCTCAAGAATGCCTCCAAAGGCGTCAAAAAACCCCAAAAATGGGGGAAAAATCCCAACTTGGTTACCCTGACTACGATTCCAAGGCTACAAATTGGCCCAAACCGAATTTCTTTACACTCAATGGGGAGTAAGGTTCAGATTTTCAAAGTGTACAATGTGGTGGATGGTGGAAAATACTTTTTTATCCGTTTTTTTGTTTGCCACTTCCTCCGTTCAGAAGTCGGGATAGGTCGAATAGAATGAAAATAAAGTACTTTCTGAGGGGCACAGGTCACAGCAAAGTGCGTTTATTTCTATCAATATTGAGCTTTCCATAAGGTGTAAAGTCAAAAATGGGGAGTGTTAAACGTGTTTCTGTTTAGTTTTTTTCTACCAACTTCTCGCGGTTATGTGTTTGGACATGATTTCACATCTGAAAATGTACCAGGAATAAACTTGATATGCCAGTTGGGTCCGTTAATTTACGGTCAACAGTGGTGTAAAGTGGTTTACATCTAATATTCATTTGTCTTCAGGGTAGACTTAATTTTTTCATAAATGTTGATTGTATTATCAGAGTAATATCGGAATTACGAATCTGACTAAAAGCTTCTTTCCACTCTGTGGTTGAGCTAAGTTTACACTGCAAATTAACTTTAGTTCTAGAGCCTTGCAGGAGCTTAATTTTTCAAACTGTTCTATGTGACGTCAGAATTACGCATCTAACTGTTAGTTTTCTCTACACCCATTAGTTGTGTAAAGTTTGCACTATTCACTTATTGTTAATATGTAGTTTACACTACAAATTTATTTTACTTCTAGAGCGTTGCAAAATGTGTATTTTTTCAAATCCGTAAGGTCAGGATTATGAATCTGACTGTATATTTTCTTTACACCCAGTAATGATGTAAAGTTTACGCTGAAAATTAAATTTAGTTTCAGAGCGTTACAGAAGCTTAATTCTTTTCAAAATGTTCCATGTAACGTCAGGATTACGAATCTTAGCATAAGTGTTCTTTACACCCAATATTTGCGTAAAGTTTATGCTGAAAACCTTTGATCTGTTTAAATAAGGCAAGGTTGTCTTTTTTGAAATCCAGGACAATATTGTTTTCCGCGTTCTTGGATTGCTGTCATTATTGTTGCATGTTACCGTATGTGTTTACTGACTGATTTACTGAATTCATGCTAATTAAGCATCGGGTACTAGCGAAGAAAAATGTTTCGATTTAACAAAACAGGCGAATACTTGGGATTGTGGATTATTTAGGATGTAAAATGAGAGGAAAAGCTACCTATGTATATGCTTAAGGTCGCAAAATCTACTACAAATCGGACTTTCTCTGAGCAGCGCAAAAAATCGAAGTATGTTCTGCGGCTGGAGATTGAAATAAACTATTGAACCAAAAAACGATTGAAAAAGCAGCAAGTTAGCTTATGCAGTAGCTTAGATGGAGTAAACTAGGAGAGACTTTGCAAGCCAATTGAATGAAATAGCAAACATCGATGCATTCAAGACTATCAAAGAAATTGTTGGTTTAAAGCAGTAGGGAACGCGTAAGCTTACGTGAAACAGACTACAAGTAGGAACACTTGCATGCCCGCAACGATTGTGTGCACTAATCAATTGACGCCAGGTTTGCTTGCTATAATGCTCATGATAACAAAATAAGTTAGCGTTGCAACTTGCAAGCAATTCACAAAAATTAAACATTTTAGATCGTGTTCATACACTCTCATGTGAAGCATTGAAAATTATTCAAAGAAGGTTCCACTTTTTCAGAGGCCGCAGAATATACTTCGATTTTTTTTGCGTTGCTTAGAGAAAGTATGATTTTTAGCAGATTTTGCAGCTTTAAGCTTAAGCATAGGTAGTTTGTTCCTAGTCCCCTCTTTTTACATCCTTAATAATCCACAATCCCTAGTATATTCGTCTTTTATCTTCCATCGGAACGTTTTTCTTTGCTAGTAACTCGTATTGACTGAGGATGAACTTCCCGCAGATTGGAATTAGATCTTCTCGATCGGCTTGCTGGAGACGTAGTCGTATTAATTGCCCAAAGTACAATAGAAGAACAGGTGGACAGCGTTTGCGATTCAAACTTTACTTTTGAACACTTGCCAACATTGCATAAGGTATTTGCTTTTATCAAATTTTTTTAGAATGCATATATGCAGGCCCTTATCCAGGATTCGGTCAAGGGGGAGTGCGGACCCAACATGAATTGGTCGATATCACAGAAAATTTGTAAGGATAGCTAGCAAAAACCGCATTTTTCGACGTTTTCCGTCAAGCTTTTTCCATTCAGATTATAAAAGTCAAACTTATTTTAAAAATTTTTCCAACTCAAAATGGGTTTGAAATTGTGATTTTTTGGTCGCGCTTGGACCAAGATAATGGAAAATATTTAACATCTAGCGCGAAGCGCCGAAAATTCGAAGATTTTACAACAAAGACATTCGATTTTTCCGTCTTTCCGTACATTATTTTACCTTTCAAAATTTTTTCCGGCCAAGAGGTGAGAGAGCGGCCGTCCCGCCCCTAAATGCGGCCCTGTGTATATACATACTCAGGGGCGTAAGCAGCCGGAGCGGGCGGGGTGGGCGGGCGCCAGTGATCGAACGGGTACCCGGGCTTAGACCGGGCCCGGCCAGTCAGGACGGGCCCGGGCCGCGTGAAATTTCAGAGCGCCTTTGTTGGACCCGAAAAATGGCGGATACGCGTCAAAACATTGTTTTTCAGCGTTTTTGACGATGCTCTATCTTTACAGAGCAGAAAAACAAAAAAAAATTTAAAAAATAAAAAAGTTTAATAAATTGAACAACATATAGTCAAAACATGAGTGTATGGCAAGAAGCGCGGCGGGAAGTGATAAACTTTTTTTGAGGGGATAAATTGAACAAAATATAGTCAAAACATGAGTGTATGGCAAGAAGCGCGGCGGCAAGTGATAAACTTTTTTTGAGGGGGAAAGGTCAGAATTTTTCTGGATTCTGAACCTCCAAATTTCCACTAGAACTTGGAAAACTGCATAAAAATATGCCAATAATTAAATTGTGGTGTTCTACCGTAACCTGTGTTGCCATTTTGTGTTCTTGAGGTCTGAACACGCAAACTTCCTCCACGTCTATCTTGTGTTATAGCTAATGCGAGACGTATACGCTCATACATTTTGTACATATATAGTGGCTGCTCGATACAATATTGCCTTGGTTGTACGAAATATATGGCCTGACGTCAATTGGCTCTGACGTCAAAACCGAGGTAAGAGATGCGTCATCAGCATCACTGGTTGGCGAAAGTGGAGTAGAAAAGTTACGCCGTCGGTCATACAATTATCAGGCCCGTAGATTGGTCTACTACCTACACGAAATATTAGGTAAGACTAGATTTATTTATTCGAGATGAACGCATTCTGGACATTTTTCAAGCTCTCTTACTGTAAGAGGATGGCACTGGCATACATGTAACAGGGAAATGGGGAATCCCCACTCGAATTTGGTTGTTTTCTCATCATACATTACCTAGGAGCTGTCAGAAACAGAAACATTTTCACCCTCGCCAGAAATTCTTTTACCACCCTAAAATTCGCGATTTTTCGAAATTTTTAAAAATTTTCAAATAATTCATGGATAAGGTGCTTTTTTAAGCATTTTTATCTATCTATTTACACAAAAGTGTCAAATTTTTGGCTCTTCACGCCAATACGACTTTTTTATTTTCTCGAAATTTTTTGTTTTTATGCTCTAGAAAGATTGAGCATCGTCAGAAACGCCAAAAATGATGTTGCTGACGCGTACCCACCATTTTTGGGCCCCAAAAGGCACTTTCAAATTTTTCCCCTCCTTCCCTTCCCCGCAGAATTCCCATGCTGTGCATGTCTGCCCCATCCAAAAGCAGTGTTTTTTGTACAAGGTCCGTTTGTATATGTACAAAGATGGTCCCCAAAAGTCTTTGTACATTTTGTACATGCAAATTTTTGTGTACTTTAATATAGTACAGTCAGTAGCGATTTTAGTGTGGTAAAACAGGGTTTTCGGTCTTTAGTATGTATTTCAGCTAATTTTTGGGTTTCTGAAACCTAAAATTACTAAAAAATGTCTCCCGTAAAATTTGACATTTTTTCATTCTAAATGCAAATTCTGCCATTAAAAAGATATGTAGGACAAACAATTACTCATTTCGGCGCGAAGCCCCGAAAATTTTCTAGAATCTTACACCCTTTTACATTTTTTGTCCCCCCAAAAATCTTTGTACATTTTGTACACACAAATTTTTGGTTACTATAATGTGGTACAGTAGCGATTTTAGTGTGGTAAAAACAGAAATGTTCGACTTTTGGTAGTGTATTTTAGCTAACTTCTGGTTCTCTAAGGGCAAAAATCACTAAGAATCGTCTTAAAACGGCGCGAAGCACCCAAAAATTTGACATTTTTATTCTAAATGCTTATTCTGCCACTTAAAAGATATTTAGGACAAGCGCCGAAAATTTTCGGGAATTTTACACCTTTTCACAGTTTTTGTCTTCCCAAAAATCTGTGTACAGCGGTTTAAGTGTGGTAAAAACGGAGTTGTTCGACTTTTGGTAGTGTATTTTAGCTACTTTCTGGGTCTCTAAAGGCAAAAATCACTAAGAATCGTCTTGAAACGGAGCGAAGCGCCGAAAAGTTTGACATTTTTCTTTTTGAAATGCAATTTCTGCCACTATAAAGATATATAGAACACACAATCAATGATCGTACGGGGTCAGATTTTCACCCCCGGTCGGGGTCGGGGTTGAAGATTAACAGCTAACATTGCATGATTACATACCAATTTAAAAAGGATAAAAACGATACCGTACTTGTTTGTAGAGCATACTAATAAAGTTGGTTATGTTCAACATTTTATTTTCATTCCAAGTTCATGAAGTAGTGAATAAATTTTTAATTCAGTCTGAAATATAAATTAATCTAAGCTAGCAGACAGAACAAAGTTATTCTAAGAATCAAATGGAGGCTAACGCCATGGGCGTAGCCTGGGGGGATTGGAGGCACATGCCTCCCCCCGAAATTTTTCAGAAATATTGTTGATTTTTCTGTTGCAATGATGTGTGTCCAGAAAACTGAGTTCAAAAAGGCAAAAACGTCAAAATTTTTCGGTGCTTCGTGCCGAGTCATTATTATTTATTGCTATATTGATACAATGAATTTAAAAGCTTGAATCAGCTAAAATAATCCAGCACTTCACACCACTTTAGTAATTTAATGCACTATTTGTTCGTTGGATGAAACTGCGCATGCTTCTCGAGCATAATAGTAAAAGTGCGAAAATGATTGTGTACCAGTTTGTCTATTCTTTGCCTCGTTTTTCTTTCTTTACAAGGACACATAATCCTATTTTAAATAAAAGGAATGGCCAAATTTTCTTATGTTTTTGCGCATTTCCTGTTTTTAGAACTACATTTTGTTAATAAGAAGGCCTCTAATGGGACTGAAAACGGTAAGAACAAAATTTTCATAGATACATCTTTCTACATATATCTTGTTGGCAGCGACCCGTTGCTGCGCTATAAAATTAGCAGAGGTCGAAAAACGCATTTCAGCTCAGAAGTTTTGTGCAATGTAGGAGTTCATCAATTTTAAGTTTTTTTTGCCCTTAATTCAGAACCGTGATTTGGCCGATTTCGCGAAAATTTTAACAAAACTATTTAACATTAAAATGTTTTTTTTACAAAATTTACCGGGACTCTGCCTCGGACCCTGCTGGGAACGCGTGAGCGCGCCATTCCAGACCCCCGCTGCCGTAAAATCTCGTTGTACATGTGCAACGAGATTTTAGGGAGAACAAGCCAGATAAAAGGGATAGGAATTTCTAAAAATTTCCGGCGTTTCGCGCCGGCATTAATTTGTCTGTTTTGTATGATTTAAGCGGTATAAATTGAGTTTAAAGTGCAAAAACGTCAAAATTTTCCGGCACATAGCGCCGCCAGTTACTCTTCTTTCTTTTTGTAAAGCTCCAGCATTGTGTTTAATAGCCTGAATCACTCAAAATATCTTCAGACAAAGTAAGTAATTCGCAGTTTTCTCGCTAGAAGCTATAACTGTAAAATCTGTTTTGTACAAATTTGATAATTTTCTGCTCTGTCAAGCTATTAGTATTCACAGAGCTACAAAATGCTAAAAGCGCTAAAAAATGACTAAATTTCTTGGCACTTTGCGCCACTTATGATTTCCGAACTGTTTGCCAATAGAAAGGCCGTAAATTCTACATGAAAACGGTAGAAATTCCAAAAATTTTCGGCACTTCGCGCTGCTTTACACTATTCGTATTTTTGATCGTCAGGAACCCATAAACTAGCTAGGCTACACTACTAAAGGTCGAAAACCTCAGTTTTATTATACATAACGTTACTGACATTCAATGCAAAAGTAGTCTTGAGAAATTTTTGTTCATGCCCCACCCCACCCCCCGAACCAAAATCCTGGCTACGCCTCTGCCTAACGCGCAGATAGATGGAGACTAACGCATAATATTATAATAAATCCATAGTGTATTTTTACGAATGAGAAAATGCAGAGCGTTTTGGCGCACTTTATGGTGATAAATATGCGAACACATTTGTATGTACGTGTTAACGTCATGGCGACTAGGCCTACATTTTATAAAATATCGCGAGTGTCGAGTCGAGTTTAACATTTTATTATGCTCGTGAATGAATCGTCCTTATTTGGTGTTTGCTGAATTTATTTGCTATTTATAAAATTCTCCTATGTACCCAAAAATTAAATGCTATAATTCACCCCCGAAAAAAGGTTCAACCCCGACTCGAAAAATCTCGCCCCCGGTTGGGGGTCGGGTTTTAGGCCGGGGTTCTAAATTTTTGCGAATTTCAGACCTTTTATACAATTTTTGTCTTCCCAAAAATCTTTGTACATGTACAAAAACGGGTTCGGAAAGTCTTTGTACATCGGGAAAAATGTTTGCCGAGTACAAAAAAAGACTGCTCCAAAGCCAGAAAGTTTTTGACACTCCATCGATTTCGGGAAAAAATGGCATTTTTCAGCCGTTTTTAGGTGTTTTCGACCGTTTTTGGCCAAAAAATGGAGTTCACCCCCAAATAATAACGATTTTTTCCATTCACTCAATTGCCTTCGCTTGATGCACGACTTTCTATATAGATTTTTACTCATTTTTAGAGCCCGGATTTTTAAGTGAATCCACTTAACTTTTTTAAGATTGATTTGAAATCTGCTCAGTGAAAAACGTCTAAAAACGAAGCACAGCGTGGTAGGATAAATTTTATTTCCACTTAATTCCACGTAATTTGACATTTTCCACGTAATTTCACTTAATCTGGGTAAAAAGGAAAATTTACACATAATTTGACATTTTTCTGTATTGACGCGCATGTTAAAAGATATTTACTACTTGCCATGTCAAAAATACTGGTGTCTAAGTTTAGTCTGTACGACAATATATAAACAATTCATATTTACGATTGTTCTCTAATTAAATACTAAAGCACGAAACTGTGGCAACCTAGTTCCTCTCTGATGACCTCGCCTGTTTATATGATTTTTCATGTGTTTTTTCGCGCATTTTTTCTGTATATACTGCTTAATTCTTTTCATTTCACTTAGACTCTTGCGCCTAACCCGTTATTTCTCATACATTTGTACTGTTTCTCGCGTCTGTTTGTTCATTTAATACTAACAGCATGCCTCACTTCTTCCTCTTTCCGTTTTTATATTTATCTACCCTTTCTTTCTTTTTTACTTATTAATTTTATAAAAATTGATTATAGTTAATAAACACAACTGATTGTTCAGCAGTCAGTATTATATTGATGATGCAGTCTGGTTTTGCTCGTGAAAAATTCGCATCATTTTCATAAAAAGAACCCTGATTTAGTACTAACGATTTAGGTACGTCAGATAAAAATCCAAAATTTTGACTGAAAACGTTATTTGCATAGTTTCGGTGAGCGATCTTTTCACGGTGCGAGTGAATTCTCAGTGAAAAGCGTCGAGGTTTTGCATTCGAAAATATTGAGATGATTAATCCCAAGTGTTTTAATGCGTTTCTAAATTTATAAAATGAGTTTTGTCATGCTAGTATGCACAAGTATTGATAAAATATCCACTTAATCTTCCTTGTCAAATGCCTTATTTCTCCACGTAATCTTCCTCCTAAAATGACATTTTTCCACGTGAAAATCCGGCTCTACCACGGTTTTTGTTGTATTCGGCGAAGATTCCGGATGTACAAAGACTTTTCGGGACAGTCTTTGTACATAAACAAAGATTTTTGGGAAGACAAAAATTGCAAAAAAGGTCTAAAATTCGCAAAAATTTTTGGCGCTTCGCGCCGAAATGAGTAATTGTGTGTTTTATCATCTTTATAATGGCAAAAATTGCATTTCAAAAGGAAAAATGTCAGATTTTTTGGCGCTTCGCTCCGTTTTAAGACGATGCTTGGTGATTTTTGCCCTTGGAGACCCTGAAATTAGCTAAAATTCACTATCAGAAGTCGAAAAACTCTGTTTTTACCACTCTAAAATCGCTACTGTACCATATTATAGTTCAAAAATTTGTATGTACAAAATGTACAAAGACTTTTGGGGACCATCTTTGTACTTGTACAAACGGACCTTGTACAAAAAAACACTGAGCTCTACTCATTTCATTATCTCCGATTGAATGTATGTAATACGTTTTAGCACTTTTTTATTACTTTATTTTGCACCTATGAGCATCAAGCTCACTTTCGATATTACGCAGCTGTATTTCAGGGAATTATCTTATTGGCCATTTGTTCCCGATTATAATTGATTTCCCGGACAGTACGCCAGCCCTAAGAGATTTAAAAGCTTGCCTTGAGAGAGTAGATTTGAGACAAAAGATGACGTTGAATTTATGTCACAGCACGGAACGTCGTCTTTTGCATCCAGGTAAATATTTACTCACTGACGAATTTTATCGATTGCTAGACGAATATTGTTTTTTGTGCAGGACTCCTTTGGACGTATGCAAACATTCTGGAAAAAATGCGTTGACAAATTTTTTGTATTTAACTTAGGCGTATTATATAGATATAGGTTATTTGAAGAGAAATGCATGTCGTGTGTTTGTTTATATTAACTTACACCACATTTCCTTCTTTGAAAAATCAATCCCCTGTAGTAATTCGAATTCAATTATTTATTGACACCAATTTTCCTGCTTCAAAAAGTCCCCTTCAACTGGAATTAATTTATTTTTGCGGATTGTCAGCAAACATTTTCGTAAAATTGTAGTGAGAAAGATGATATTGAATTTTATACAGAAAAAATCTTTGTAGGAGTCCTAAAGGTAGCATACACGCATAAACTGATCAATAGATAAACAACAGATCTTAATTATACCTTTTCTCTGGCAGTAGCGTAGTTGGCCTTCTGAATTTGGGGGGGAATTTCGAAGTTGGATATCTCAGGTACTACTTGTAGATAGGCGAAAATAATGGTGTTTTTTGAGCTCTTCTCAGCGAGATTAACACATTTGAGAAAAAATGTGAAAAAATTTCAACTTGATTTCACTTAAATCGAACGAATATGATGCACATAAATAAATGCAAAAAATTTGGATTTATTAGCTCAAAAAGTAAGTTCAAATCTATTCCAGCGGTCTTTCAGATACGCCTTAGGAATTTTCAATTTTTTTCTCCTTTGTGGGAACCATTATAAAAAGTTTTCATACTCCTAGAATTTCGGATTCCCCAGTCTCCCCACAGCTATACCCTTGCTCTCTGGATTGATTTGAATCGGCTTATTTCATTGAGAGCATCTGTCTGCCACAATGCTGTTTATATACTTTTAACATGCAAGCTGTTCTTACTATAGCCTTCGTGAAAATTCTTTTATATCTTGTACACTAAAAATTGCCTTCCTCGTATTAGGACTTATAGCCTTTTTGACTCAGAAACATGCCGTGCGAGCTCAAAAATACTATATAGTTGTATTTTATGAGTATAGAGAGGATACATAGCTGTTTTCTCAACTTCAAAAAGGGCTAAATAGCTATTTTTCGTAAAAAAGGCTGTATAGCTATGTTTGTGAGTCCAAAAAGGTTAGATAGCTAGTTTTCTGAGCCAAAAAAGGCTATAGAACCGTTTTTACGAAGCACTTAGCTTTAATACTTATTTTTGGTTGTCGCCAACCCCGCCCCTGATAGTTTGACCTTGCGCATCTATGACTTTAAATGATACTCTAATCTTTGCAACATAAAACATTACTGTACAAGTTAAGTTGTGAAAAAATTTTTCCTTTCATGATTCTGCGTTGATTCTTCGTTCGATTTTGAGGCGTTAACACGGCTGATATATTAACGGCTTATGTTCAAACTGTCAAGACGCTTCGTTTCATAGATCCATCTGGCGTAATGATGGATGACGTTTGTTCTCCTGTACGTCAATACTTGAGGTATACGCCTTGAAAAAATGCTATTCTTGTCTGTCAAATAAATAATCATCGGAATCCACTGGCTTGATTATATGCGCTCAGCTTCCACTAGTAGCAGGGGCGGACCCCGCAAAATGGCCGCGACCCCCCACAATTGTCGATTTTTTGTAAAAATTGTAATAAGTGTACCTTTTTAAACGTTTTTAGCTCATTTTTGGCTCAAAACTCCCAAATTTTCGGCATCTCGCGCCGTATGCACATTTTTTGACTATATTTTGTTCAATTACTCGGTTTTTTTCAATTTTTTTTCGAAATTTCTTGTGTTTTAATGTTCTGAGAGAATGTAGTTGGCGAGATAAAGACTGGATATGTAATTTGCAATGATTTTTGGCCGTCGATGAGCATAATTTCAAAAATTTTTCCGGCGCTTCGAGTCAGATAATACCTATTAAGGACACTTATTTACCTTCTGGATGACCTGAAAGCTAAATTTTCGCGCCAGGAATAGGTTTTCGTAGCAGAAAACATTTTCATGATTCCTATAACTATTTCTGGAGCAGAAGCAGCTATTTCAGTATTTTAATATAGGAAATCAGTAATAATTAAATCCTCTAAACGCTATTCACAAATTTTCCACTGCTTTGCGCCAAATGGTGAATTTTTGGATTCGTTTTTGGCTTCGACTCTTGGGAAAAGTGGGGATTACGTCGCCGCCCCTTAAGAAAATCCTAAATCCGTCACTGAATAGTAGTGTTGTTGCATATCATATGAATGTCCCGTTAAATTGAAATCGCATGTCATTTTGGCAGAAGATTGTATGCATATGGAGAACTCAGGTACATATGCACATTTCCCTGATCTACTTGTAAATTTTCTTCCTTTGGAGAATAGCCTGTCATTTATGAAGAATGGTTAGCAGAACTTTCTATGATTTTTAATGTACAACCTCTCTTACTCTCCCTGGGAATTTGTTCAACGGAAATATATGTTTATTACGAACGCATAATTCGAATGATTAATTAAGAATTAATTAATTAATAATTCAATAAGGTACATAAGCCAAAAATTAAGGATGGAATAAATTTTGTTTTAAGAAGAAAGCATGATGCAATCGCAACTGATAACTCGCTTCTGTTGGAAAAGGTAAAAATTTTATCACGATGTTCCCATATAATTGTATGCATGTGTATAAAAAGGCTTGCTCGATAAAGATTTTATTGAAATTATCTTACATACATATGCACACAGACGGACCGACTATGCGCGGAAAATGAAGTTTACTTCAAATTATGATGCTTAAATAGTAAGTTAGTACCTACCCTATATAATGCGGCTTTTAGCACATGCGGTCTGCGGACGAATGACAATAATTTGCCCATAATTTCATTTACAATACGTATATATGCATTAAAGAATGCCGGAAGTTTTTAAAATTGTCACTGAAATTGTGTGAAATGTCGGAATCATAACATTTCTGCCGCAAAAAGGTCCTTATAGCATTATTGTATGCAACTAAAATGGCGTAAAACCATACATACATGTAACAGGGGGTGGGGGGATTCCCCACCCAAGGTTGGTCGTCCCACATTCCACAAAGCCAGTAAATTTTTGACTCAATATATCTTTTGAAGAAATTTGATTTTTGGCCGTTTTCAGGTGTTTTTTGGCTGTTTTTGACTAAAAATGCAGGTCATTCACCCCTCCTCATTAAAAAGGGCCACGGACTTCCATATAAAATTTTGAGCCCGTAGCGGGGGGGCCAGCCTCCCCCCTCGAAATGGGAAAAATTTTTGTTTCTCTTAAGGGTCCCCCAAAAGGAAAAATGCAAAATTGGCGGAGTGGTCTGAAACACTGCCAAAATAGGTTTCTAGCGTACTTTTGAGCTAGTAAACTCAAAATTTTCTGGCGCTTCGCGCCGGATTTATTGTTTATGTATAAGTTTTTCTTCTAAACCGCTAAAAATCGCTTAAGTTTGACAGCATGTCAATTTTTTCCGTCGCTCTGTGCCGGATTCATTGTTTAGCTATAGTTTTTGCCTTTTAGCTCACTTAAATCAAATCAAATTTGAGTTATGACATTGGAAACATGAAATTTTTCCGGCGCTCCGCGCCATATTTATTGTATATTTTTTTCTCGACTAGCCCGCTCGAAACCGCTCAAATTCTAACTTAACATGCAGGATATGTCAATTTTTTCGGTGCTTGGCGCCGCATTATTCATTATCTGTATTGTTTTTCCCTGTGAAGCACAATGATTGAGTACAAATTCAAGAGATAAGAAATAATTCGTCGATTAAGCGATGAGAAATCATCTTAAATGATAAATTTGCTATATATAAATATAAAATAAAGTTAAAATTTTTGAAAAGTTTTTGAAATTTTTCTTCATTATCGTAAAGAGCTCGCCGAGATATGCTCAAACCGGCCTTTTTTCGCCCTCCCCCGGAATAAAATCCTGGTTATGGGCCTGCATGTATGCTTAAAACTGTTTAAAGTAGAGCCTCGGAATTATCCTGCAGGTTTTTACTTAATTCAATCTCCAAATTGTCAGAATTGCACGCAGATCTCGGCCCGATACAGTTCGTTGCATAGTTTCATGCTTGACTGATGGTCACAGCTTATCGGTAAACGATCCGGATTTAGTGCAAAATAATCATGACCCAATGTATTCCGATTCTGATAGTGAAAATGAAATGAACGAAGACTGGCGCGTTTGGCGCCCTGATCCGATTGGAACGAGTCGCGAGGGTAACTCACAGTCTTTTTCGATAATAAACAGAATGATTTTGAAATTCGTTGTTATAAATTTATGTGAGAAAGACATGTAGGTATGTTAAAGGGGATTAACATCTCCATTCTCATCAATTTTCCGTCTACTTAAATACGAGTATAAACCTATGATTCGTTACCTCCTGGCTATCGAGCCTTTTTCTCTACAATTTCTGAAGGAATGCAAATCATTTTTCTGTCTAAATTAAAGTAGATCATTTTTTCACTGTTAGAAAGTAAGCTTGATTTTATTGTACCCGATCGTCGATCTGAAGGTCATTAGCCATAATTGAGATTCTAAATTTTTGAGGTGTCAGAAATTCAGATATTACGACGAGACATTAAATTTATGAACAAAGTTACTTATTATGTATGTTCAAATATATACGAATTTTCCGAAGCGCAAGCTTGGTAAAGAGGATGTCAATGCAATAACAACTTATAAAAGGTAGGAAAACGAAATTAAACAACAAAAAAATAAAATAAAATAAGAAACCTAGCAAAACAGTGTAAAAACTGAGTTAAAAGCGCTTTAATGGAATCTGAGTATGTTGTAAAAATGACGACGAACAGATTTGCATTAGGTACTGTATTTTATTTCTGATTACCGAGTTCTGCCGCACAGTACTTTATGTTTCAATGAGGGTAGCTGACAGAAATGTAACGGCTTAAACTTTTGGGTGGGGATGGATCCCCGGCAATTTTTAAGGGGGATAAATGACCTTCAATTGTTTGCCAGAGACGGCGAAAAAACACCTAAAAATATCCGAAAAACGCAAATTTTTTTAAAAACGGGGAGGGGTCAGAAAGTTCTTGACTTTTGGGGATGAGGGGACGCTCAACTTTGGTTGGGGATTTTCCCATCTGTTTAATGTCTGGTAGCTGGCCGTATCCATAGTTTATTTTTTGTATTCAGCAAAGATTTTTTCAGCTGTGTAACGACTTTTTTGGGACCGTCTTTGTATATGTACAAAGATTTTTCGAGGAATGAAACGAGTGAAAATGCCAAAAATATACGAAATAACTGGGCGCTCTGCGTTTGAAATCGTAATTATCTGATCCAGGGGCGGATTTGAGGGGGCGGCAGCCCCTCACTATTGGCCAAAGATATTGGTGCAATTTGCAATGATTTTTGGCCGTCAGTGATCATAATTTCACGAATTTTCCGGCGCTTTGCGCCGGATTATACCTTTTAATAACAATTATTTACTTTGTCGGAGGTCCGGAAGCCATATTTTTGTTCAGGGAATAGGTTTTAGACGATTTCAAGGGCATAAAAGCTTTTTCAGCATAGTTTTCTTATATTTTCAAGCATAACTTTTCAAAATTTTCGTCGTTATGCATCAAATGCTTTAAAATATCAGGAGATCGGGTAGCATTTCGAGCGTCTTACGGTTCTTCCGCTTCAATTTTACAGATTTCCCTATGCTTCGAATTAGATTTTCGCTGAAAACAAAGAAATTTAATGATTTTAAGTGATTTTAAATAAAAGTAGACAGTGTAAAACGCCGGAAAAACGCTGTTTCACACGTGATGGGCAAATTTGTTTAATCTATTTTTGATTTATTTGGAAACACTTGGGGCACCGCCCCCTTATGAAAATCTTAGATCCGCCACTGATCGATCAGTCAGTATGATGTACAAAATCGAATATGAAAAGGCAGAAACCTTTAAAATTTTTTGGCTTGCGCCGGATTCTGTTTCAGTCCAATTATTTTGGCACTTCAGACCTAATCGGTAATTTAACTTAATGTTTGCCTGACCTGACCTGAAAATATGATGAGGATGTGAAATTTCTTTTGTAACATGTGAATTTTCAGTTTTATCCGTCTGTACAACGATTTAAAACAGAATTTCAGATAATAAGAATGAAATTTTTTAACGCCTGGAGTCCAGTTCGTTTTCTAAACTATCATGAAGAAGGCTGCAGATTCGGTGTGAAAATAGTGTAAATATCAAAATTTCATGACGCCGTGTTCAAATTTTTGTATTTTTATTGTCAGAGAATCAGAAACTGCATATATATATATAGAGCACTACTACAATGGTTGAAAGAACAATTTTTGCGCACAGAATGGATTACAACACTATATTTTAGTACACTAAAATTTACTATGTTTAAACTGTACAAAGTTTTTTGGATAGGTATCATTTTATGTATGTACGAAGGGCCTTGCGCAAACAGTGATATTACGTATTACAAACTTGAAGTGAGGCATATGATTTCCCTACTTCCGGCTGCAAAGCGCACCTATTTTCATTTACGACCTACTTTAAATTATGATGATACTAGACATCGCTGTCTAATTGTCCATTTTGGCCTATCTTGTATGTGTTTGTATGTTTTCATGGCCAATTGAGATACGAGCAGTTTTATTTGCATATAGTTATGTACATAAATACGGATATTTGTTTTTTTTTAAAATAAAATTTTTGCTTTATTTTCCTACTTTGTTATCCGTGTTAACGAAATCATCGGTCTTTAGCGTCTTGTATAAATTTTAACATGAATTGTAACAGTTTTGCGCTTATTTAAATACTCTTTCGAGTTTTTTGAATATCAGTGATTTTTTATTTTATTCATACAGGCGTTACTGGAAGCCCAAATAACAATAAATAGGAAGCGCTTGCTGTTTCTTCCCATTGTCTGTGAATCAAAGTAATCGGAACAAATTTTCTATAAATGACAAATTTATCATGAATTACGGATATGTTGGAGATTAGTCGGAATGTATGATTCTTGAGCATAAAAACACTGATTTATGAGTTGCGCTCATTGGAATGGGTACGAAAAGGATTGTGGATTATTAAAATTGTGGATTATTATGGATGTAAAAGGAGGGGACTAGGAACAAGCTACCTATGTATATGCTTAAAGTCGCTAATTGTGCTAAAAATCAGACTTTCTCTAAGCAACGCAAAAATCGAAGTATATCCTGCGGCCTACGGATTGAAATAAACCATTTAACCAAAAAAGCGATTGAAAAAGCAGCAAGTTAGCTATGAAGTGGCTATGGGAAATTATATAGAGTAAACTAGGAGCGATTTTGCTAGCCAATTTAATGAAATAGCAAATATCGATGCATTCAAGACAATCAGAAATTGTTGGTTTAAAGCAGTAGGAAACGCGCAAGCTCACGTGAAACACACTACACGTAGGTACACTTGCATGCCCGCAACGATTTTGTGCACTGATCAATTGACGCCAGGGTTGCTTCCTATAATGCTCATGATAACAAAATAAAACACCTTTAAATACAATTGCTGTTAGTTTACTATCAATCACGATACAAAGCGAGTTAGCGTTGTAACTTGCAAGCAATTCACGAAAAGTAAACATTTTAGATCATGTTCATACACTCTCATGTGAAGCATTAAAAATTATTAAAAGAAGGTTACACTTCTTCAGAGGCCGCAGAATATACTTCGGTTTTTTGCGTTTCTCAGAGAAAGTGTGATTTTTAGCAAATTTTGTGGCTTTAAGCATATGCATAGGTAGCTTTCTCCTAGTCCCCTCCTTTTACGTCTTTAATAATCCACAATTCCAAGTATATTCGCCTTTTTTTCCATCGCAGCATTTTCCCTTGCTAGTACCCTACTTTTAATTAGCATGATTCGAGTAAATCAGACAGTAAATACATACGGTAACATGCCACAATAATGAAAGCAGTCCAAAAACGCGGAAAACAATAGTGTTCTGAACATCAGCAGTATCTTTCTTAAACAAGACAAAGTTAAAACCGATCGAAGGTTTTCAGCATAAACTTTACGCAAATATTAGGTGTAAAGAACACTTACGCTCAGATTCGTAATCCTGACGATTTTGAAAAAATTAAGCTTCTACAACGCTCTAAAACTAAATTTAATTTACAGTGTAAACTTTGCATAACGACTGGGTGTAAAGAAAACGTACAGTCAGATTCGTGATCCTGACCTTACGGAACATATTTTGAACAAATTCACGTTTTGCAACGCTCTGGAAGTAAAATTTGCAGTGTAAGCTACACATTAACAATCAATGAATAGTGCAAACTTTACACTACTACTGGTTAAAACTAAAGTTAATTTGCAGTGTAAACTTTATCCAACCACAGAGTGTAAAGAAGGTTTTAGTCGGACTCGTAATTCTAATATTACGGCCAACATTTATGATAAAATTTAGTCTTTACAATAACCTTAAAACAAATATTAGATATAAATCACTTAACACCATTGTTAAGTGTTAACAAACCCGCTCAACTATCGTATCACTTTTGATTTCCCCCACATTGTTAGACTTTATATCATGTCCAGACTAATAACCGGAGAAGTTGCAGAAAAAAGACAGAAACACGTTTAACACTCCCTGTTTTTGACTTTACACCTCCCGAAAAAGCTAAATATTGATGTATATAAACGCAATTTGCTGTTACGTGGACCCATTACAAAGTGCTTTATGCTTAATCTATTCGACCTATCCCGACTTTTAAACGGAGGAACTTGCTTACAAAAAACGGACAAAAACGCATTTTCCACCACCCAACACATTGTAAACTTTGAAAAATCTCTCCTTATTGAATGTGAATAAATCCGTTTTGGGCCAGTTTGTAGCCTTTGAATCGTAGTACGTTTGTATGTGGTAAACTTCTGTTCAGCAAAACATTTAAAAATATTTATCAATCAAAATAGGAAAAAAACGTGTTTTTTCGATTATTCTACATCCCTGATTTTGAACTTTACACCCTCTTTAATAACTCAATATTGTATTTTCTTAAACGCGGTTTGCTGCGACGTGTAGCCTTTAAAAGGTACTTTATTTCTATTCTATTCAATTTATGTCGACTTATAAGCGGAAAAGTTGGCAGAGAAATCTTAGACAAAATCCGGTTTTTACACCATCCACTAGAGTGTTAAGTTTAAACCTCTAAGTCTAACTCCGTATTGAGTGTACAAAAGTTTGTTGGCTAGCCGAAAGTAGCATTGAGTCGTACATAGTACATTTCTGCTGGAACAAATGTTTTGGGACTCATAAACGCATTTGTTGGCAGACCAAATACAGGCCGAAATGTGTCTTTTCACCTTCAGATTTCTTACACTTTTTACACTGTCACTCTGGAAATAAGTCATTTTTCAAAAAAATAGAAAAGGCCATCGAGCTTAATGAATTGTCTGCATTTAAAAGACGACACAGAATGCAAAACTGGTTTGATAAGTTGTGTCGCTGACCAATATTTAAAAAAGTATATGTTAAAACGGTACAGTAAAACACTACATACCCTTTACACACTGGGTAGGAGTGTGAAAAAATTTAAAAAAATGGCGGCATCGAATTTTTTTATTATATATCTTTTAAAAAACCGCACAATCCATAAGTGTCCCATTATAGCTGTAGGGGTCGTCACTTTTCAGAGGGGGTCCAAGTATATCATAGGCATCCGCTAATGCGCTACCCATAAATTATAAAATTTTTATAGGTCATTTTGTCCTCTAAGAGTTCTTGCTTAATTCTTATCTATATTTGTCTTGCCTTGCGCATTATTGTTGTAATTTTTTACCCACTTATTTAGGAGGTGGCGCAAGACTTTCTAGAAAATCTGCTGATATTATTGGCATGTTGGTCGAAGTTTACGGTAGTCGCGAATTATTTGTACGTGAGTATAGTCAGTTGCTAGCGGAGCGCTTATTGAAAATGGTCGACTACGAAGTAAAATCGTTTATTTTATTAGCAGAGTCGCCTTTACGCAATTTTTTGTATTGAATGCGTCAAATCTGTATTGAGATTATAAAAGTACATAATATTGCCTACATATACGTGACGTAGTTATAGCTAGGTTTTCCAAAAACTTTGGCAATTCGGTCAATTTTAGAAAAAGTCTTTTTACGAATCGTAGGCTTCATAATTCAATCCATATATATTTATTTTTTAAATGATTTCTACAATCTGTTTTTTAATTTGATGCATAAGTCCGTCCGGAAAACTAATTTTGTTATTACTGTAGTGCTCGATTTTACCCTTGCTCGACGGAGTCGGTAGGTATTTTTTTCACAGATATAGCGTGACGGGCGATGAAGGATTCGGGTGTTACAGTAATAAGAAAAACGGTTTGCCGAGCGAATCCATGCACTAGGTTTAAAAAATAAACTATAGTTCTTGCAATAAAGAAAATTTCTTGTGCGTGATGTTTTTCCTATGAATCAATTCGCATGCGGATTAACTTTACACCAAATGAAAGTAGTTTTAAAATTGTATATAAATCGTATGTTATTGCTAAATTAAGAATGACATTTTGAAGTGTGAAGGAAGGTTATTGAGTCTCAAAGCGGTCAAAATGTCATTTTACACACCCATTCGTTGCAAAAGTAGTTTTTTTATCTGCTTGCAGACTCAGTTTTGTATGCTACGGATTCTTAATTTTAACAAGAAAAGAAACATCAAATTGAAATGCCATTCTTCATCCGCTCAAGTATGAAAAACAGTAATGTCATGAATATAAGAAGGTTACAGGCAATGGACGAAGATTCCACAATTTGAACAAATGGCTGATCAATCAGCCGCGATTCTTAGCTAGCGTCCGATGCAGCAGGCTCGTTATTTAGTTCTTTGATATAAATGATTTAAATCGCTTTTGATAAATATCCTTTCATTATACAGCAGAAGAACAAATATGGTTAGTAATGCTTATACAAAAAGTCGTGATGATGACGATATTCGGTGCCACGATTTTGTATGTATTTTTCACAATGAAAACTAGTCTCAACAAGTTAATGGATAAATGGAGAATGGAGCCCCAGTATCCCCCCCCCCCCCTCTGAATTAATAGCTACAGAAGTGCAGAAGCAAAAAGAAGAAGTCTTTATATATATAAAAGAGACTCAAAACTCTTTGAGATGAATGCAAAGGTTTACATCGGTGAGTACATATGAAACACAAAGAAGGTTACTGCGAATTATTATGTGTATTTTGAAGAGCTCTTAAAGCCATACGAAGAATGGCGCTAGCCAAATGGAAAAGGAGAAACGAGAGTGTTTCAAAATGTAATGATACGTTATAAAGAAACAACATAGTTGATTGAGTTCAAATGTCCTTTGTGACTTTTGTTAGTTTTGTTTTAGTTGATTTTATATGAAGATATATATGAAGACATTACAAAGCGGCTGTCCAGGTGATTGTGAAAATTCTGTTAGTAATGCTGTGTCTGCACAGTGGATGAGTTGAAAGCTCCATATGGAAGATGAATGAGTTTCTGAAATGCTTCTGTCTTGAAGAATTGGGAAGATATTGATTACATTAGACGTTCAAAGCACTTGCAGATAATAGAATGATAATATGATGCTATGATTGCAGAGGATTTAAATTGAGCAGAGTTGATTGCTCTGAGTAGATATATGAAATATCTTTGCAGAGGATATTTTTTATATAGATATATATTATAGATATTTTTTATTTTTGTAGATACGAACGTGCATCATTGATAAGCACTCTAATGTAATCCCTGTGCAACATTTCAACTGGTTTTTTGCTAGGTCGAAAACGAACTGAAGTACTTGGCATTACTGAAGCAACGTTTTGGCGAATCTGAGATGCATTTATGCGAGGTAATGCTGAAGGATGCAAAAGATTCACAACGCATTGACGCTTTTGCCAGATCATCTAACGCTTCGCCTGTCGAAAAGATAGACACAGCCCTTTGCATCAATTGAATTTGAACTCAAATATAAAATACACGCTAATGTAAAATAATTACAGTTAAAAAAAATTAATTTAGAAATTTTTTGAAGAGTCTGATGAACTTCTGAATGCGTACCGTACATGTGACAGGATGATAAAAGGATTTTCCATCCAAAATTGGTCGTCGTTAATCCTCAGCTAGAAAATTTAAGACCCCTATTTTTGGAGGAAAGTTGGGTTTTTGACAGTTTTTAGGTGTTTTTGGGCCGTTTTTGGCCAAAAAATGAATGTCATCTCCCTACTTACTAAAAATGGCTGATGACCACACGTTGGCGTGGGGGGGATTTGCACCATACATACGGAGCATGGTAATTCTGGAGGGGGGGGTGAAATTATAGAGTGCCTTTTTGGGATCCAAAAATGGGAGGTTAGCGTCAAGAACATCGTTTTCAGCGTTTCTAACGATGCTCTATCTTTCTAGAGCATAGAAACATAGAAAAATTTCGGAAAAAAATCAAAAAAGTCGGAACAAATTGAACAGAATATAGTCAAAACATGAGCATAATGGGGCGAAGCGTCGATAATTTGGCACTTTTGAGCAATTAAATAGCTAAAACCGCTTAAAAACATCTTTTTTACAAATTTTCAGAAAATTTTTGGGAGCTTGCTCATTCGGGGGGGGGAATGAAAACCCTCAAACCACCTCAAGATCATGTATGGTTTGCGTCCCCCAGAAGTTGAAAAAGTCCTTGCATATTACTGTATACCCCAGAATTCTATTTTTAGTAATCCTTTGGGCGATTTTTTGGCAATTTAACCCAGCCAGACCCCCAGAATTTTCTTGCTGCCCATGTATGCCGGGGACCCCAACCGGAATTTTGAGCCGTTACAGGGTGGCCACTCATCCGGGAATCCGGCAAACCCGGGAAAAGCCCGGGTATTTTTTCGGCACCCGGGAAAAACCCGGGATTTTCGTCAAGAAATTTAGTTTGAACTCAGTTTTTGGAGGCCAAAAATATTGAATTAATAGTACAATGTTTATGCCATATAGAACACGAAAAATACAGGAGACAAGTATGTTTCGTAGAATAAAAACAAAGCATTTTTTGTACAACAGTATATTCTTCATTTGATATATGAGTTAGCACCGGCACCCTCCCACCTGTTCGAATATCCCATCTGTTCGAACGTCCCAAGTGTTCGAATGTCCCACCTGCTCAAATTTCCCACCTCTTCGAATGTCCCATTTCTTCGAAAATCCAATGCAGCGTGTAGCGATTTATGCTACCTCTTTTGCGTGTTTTGCTTTTTTATGCCTTTTTTGCTTTTTTATGTTACGTTTTTTATCGCTTTTAGTATCATTACTAGTTTACATGTTTTTATATTTTATCATCTAGCATTTATTTCCGTTTTTCTTCTCGCCCATTGTCACATTATTGATTGCTATTTGTGTATTCTCTTTGTTTGATATAGCTAGTAGCTGTTTGTACTATTGTTCGCTGAGACGTTTTTGCAACAGTGTTTTTTAGTGCTCGGCAAAGATTTTTCCGATGTACAAAGACTTTTTGGGACCGTCTTTGTACATGTACAGAGATTTTTGGGAAGACAAAAATTGCAAAAAAGGTCTGAAATCCGCAAAAATCTTCGGCGCTTAGCGCCGAAATGAATAATTGTGTGTTCTATATATCTTTATAATGGCAGAGATTGCATATCAAAGGGAAAAATGTCGAATTTTTCGACGCTTCGACCCGTTTTAAGACGATTCTTAGTGATTTTTGCCCTCAGAGACTCAGAAGTTAGCTAAAATACCCTATCAAAAGTCGAACAATGTTTTTGGAAAGATTTGTGGGAAGACAAAAACTGTAAAAAGATGTAAAATTTCCAAAAATTTTCGGCGCATTGCGCCGATATGAGTAATTGTTTGTCCTATGCAGGGGCGGATTTAAGTGGGGGTGCGGCCGCCCCCCCTCCCATTGGCCAAAAATATTTGGCGAGATAAAGAATGGATAAGCAATTTGCAATGATTTTTGGCCGTCAGTGACCATAACTTCTCAAATTTTCTCGGCGCTACGCGCCGGATAATACCTACTAGCAAAGAAAAATGCTCCGATGGAACAAAAAAGATGAATATACTTGGAATTGTGGATTATTATGGATGTAAAAGGAGGGGACTAGGAAAAATCTACCTAAAGTCGGAAAATCTGCTAAAAATCACACTTTCTCTAAGCAACGCAAAAAATCGATGTATATTCTGCGGCCAACAGATTAAAATAAATATTCAACCATAACAATGATTGAAACAGCAGCACGTTAGCTCATGCAGTAGCTATGGGAAATGATATTAAGTAAACTAACAGTCTTCCAAGCCAATTGAATGAAATAGCAAACATCGAAGACAATTGAAGACATGGTTGGTTAAAAACAGTAGGAAACACGTAAGTTGACTTGAAACAGACTTAATGTAGATACACTAGCATGCCCGAAACGATTGTGTGCACTAATCAATCGGCTCCTGCTTTGCTTGCTATAATGCTCATAAAACAAAACAACTTTAAATACAATACCTCTTAGTTTTCTATCAATCAGGTGCCAGCAATTTAAAAAAGTAACCTTGATAGATTTCGTTTATACACTCTTATCTGAAACTTCGAACATTATTTTAAAAAGACACTTTTTTAGAGGCCGCAGAATATACATCGATTTTTTGCGTTGCTTAGAGAAAGTGTGATTCTTAGCAGATTTTCCGACTTTAGGTAGATTTTTCCTAGTCCCCTCCTTTTACATCCATAATAATCCACAATTCCAAGTATATTCATCTTTTTTGTTCCATCGGAGCATTTTTCTTTGCTAGTACACTACTTTTAATTAGCGTGATTTCAGTACATCAGTCAGTAAACACAATCAGTAACATGCCACAATAATGACAACAGTCCAAGAACGCGGAAAACAATATTGTTCTTAACATCAGCATTATCCTTTTTAAACAAGACAACCTTATTGACACCATCCATTTTCAAATTAAAACTCCATTAAGTTATTTCTTCTTAATGTGCAGTTCATTTATAATCAAGCACAAAATTTAACCAACGAATTCACATTGCAAACTCACTCAATCAATACACAAGCACAATGTGTTGTGACTTTTGAAATTGAAAACACCCAATTTTCAATTTTCAAATTGAAATTGGATCAATTTTCAAATTGAAAATTGGGTCAATTTTCAAATTGAAAATTGGGTGTTTGAATTTGCGATGAAGAAAATAATCAAAAGATAGTCACTTGGTTTATTTAAGCCGAGTAATAAAATAACGACCGTCCACCAATTCCAAACTAAACGCAACTAATCTGATCACTATGAAAAGTTTTGAAAAATGAGCTTGCTAAGCGAGAGTTGTAAACCAAGAGAAACTTAAAGTTAAAACCTACCATTAAATTATGAGAGAATTATAAAAGATTTTAAACTTCAAGAAAAATGGAAAAGGCGGGATGTTGGTAAATTAGAAGGCAAAGATTTTCGGCAAAAATTCAAAAACTTCACGCAAATATCAAATGTAAGGAACACTAACGCTTTGATTTGGTAGTAAAATAAATTTGTAGTATAGACTACATATTAACAACAAATGAATAGTGCAAACTTTACACAACTACTAGGTGTAGAGAATACTAACAGTTTACGGCTTATTAATGTACATGATTACAATAAAGCTGTATATCTTTGTCGACTTCTGTGCACAGTAGTGTGATTGCTGGTTCATTTTAAACCACTTTTGCAGGCAATTTACATCAATTAAACGATAGCTCTCCATGTGCAAGATTTTGTGAAACATATTATAAACACGGCTAAGAAAGATTTAACTTTAATGCAACCCATTTAAGACAAAATTACATCTCTTCAATGATCTAAGGACACTTGAACATAATTTTTAAATCACTTTAGATTACTTTTGAGGGTAAACAAACTCACTTAATTGATGTCTCACATATGAATCCTTGAAAATTTCTTGACTTCAGTTACAAAGTCTCTGCAAGTCTATCGAATTAGGTTAACACGTAACGTAAACTTTACACAAACACATAGCGTAAAGAATATTTTAGTCGGATTCGTAATTTTGATATTGCTCCGATATTTCTTTCAACATTTATGGAAAAATGAGTCTCCATAATGTTTTAAAGACAATAAACATTAGGTTTAAACCACTTTGCAATACTGCTGAGTGTAAGCAAGCGCGCCCAATTGACGTATATATTTCATTCCCTGTAAATTTTTATATCTCAGGAAAAAATTTCGATTTTTGCAATGCTCTAGAACAAAGGCCAACATGCAGTGTAAAAAATTACTCGGATATTATGATCAACATTCATGAAAAAATTATGTCTCTACAATGGTCTGAGGACATATAAACAATGAATGTAAACTACTTTACATCACTGTTCGATGTAAACAAACGCGCCTACGTGACGTCTCACATTTGATCCTTTGAAAACTTCTAGGCTCCAAGAAAAAATTAGGTTTCAGGAATGCTCAAAAACGAAGATAAATATATATGTAGTGTAAACTTCATGTAAACACCTAGTGTAAAGAAGATTTTAGTCAGATTCGTAATTTTGATATTGTTCCGATATAACGATTAATATTTATGAAAAAATTAAGTCTACATAATGTTCTATGGGCAAACTAACAATTGGTGTAAACTACTTTACAACACCGTAGAGTGTTAACATATGCGCCAGACTGGCATATCAAATTTTGATTCCTGGTCCATTTCTAGACTTGATAAACGTGTCCCTGACTCGTAACCGGAGAAGCAGGCAGAAAAAACAAGACAGAAACGCATTTAAAACTCCAAATTTTTGACTTTACACTCGCTAAATATTAATGTATAGACAATTTGCTTTGACATGCACCCGATATAAAGCACTTTATTTTTATTCTATAAGACTTATCCCGACTTCTGGACGGAGAAAGTGGCGAACAAAAAACGCAACAAAAACGTATTTTCCATCATTTAGAACACTGTAAACTTTAAAATTCCGTACCGAACTCCCCATTGAGTTTAAAGAAATTCGGTTTGGTACAATTTGTAGCTTTTAAATCGTAGTACATTCCTGTGTGCCAAAATTCTGTTGCAAAAATTATTTGGCATGATTTATCAATCAAACTTCGGAAAAAACGTGTTTTTTAGCCCATTTTTTACCTCTGATTTCGAACTTTACACCCCCATAAATAACTCAATATTGCGTTTTTTTAAATGCGGTTTGCTGCGATGTTTAGCCCCTGTGAGGCACTTTATTAATGCTGTCTTCGATTTGCACTGACTCACGAGCGGAAATATTTGGCAGAGAAATCTTAGTTAAAATCCGTTTTTTTACACCATCCACTAGAGTGTAAACTTTAAACCCCAGGATCTAACTCACCATAGAGCATACAAGACTTTGCTTATATGCAGAATGTAGCCCTTGATCCGCTCTACATTTCTGTCAGAAAACATTTTAAAAACCTCATAACCGGAGTTAGTATCGGACATAGGAAGGTTGAAAACTCGACCAAAAAGTGCTTTTTCACCCCCAGATTTTCGCACTCTTTACACTGCCGTTCGATAAATAATGCGAATTTCAAAAAACAAAAAAAGTGTCATCTGTAGAATTCATCCCTCTATTATCCTATTCTGTTCAATCCTTCGAGTCATCAATACTCAGTTGTCCACATGCCGCAGTAAAAAGGTCCCAAAATTTGTCCTATGTTATAACGTTACACAAAAACTTTACACCTTCTTTACACAGTCAATTTTGAGTTTCAAGAAAAACAAAAAAAACACGGGCAGCGAATTTTTTTATTATCTTTCTTTTAAAAAAACCGCACCTTCCAGAAGTGTCCCGTTATAGCTGTAGGGGGTGCCCAGGTGTTGGGGGTACCCAAGTATATTATAGGTACGCGCTAACGCGCTACCTATGATTATACTTTCTTGGCGACATGGAATGGAAGCATGTTTTTTGTATTCGGCAAAGATTTTTCCCGATGTACAAAGACTTTTCGGGACCGTCTTTGTAGATGTACATACAAAGATTTTCGGGAAGACAAAAACCGCAAAAAAGGTCTGAAATTCGCAAAAATATTCGGCGCTTCGCGCCGTAATGAGGAATTGTGTGTCCTATATATCTTTATAATAGCAGAAATCGCATTTCGAAAGGAAAAATGTCGAATTTTTTGGCGCTTCGCGCCGTTTCAAGACGATTCTCAATGATTTTTGCCCTCATAAAACCAGGAATTAGCCAAAATACACTACCAAAGGTCGAACAACTCTGTTTTTACCGCACTAAAGTCGCTACCGTACTATATCATAGTATCCAAAAATTTGTGTGTACAAAATGTACAAAGACTTTTAGGGACCATCTTTGTATATGTACAAACGGACCTTGTATAAAAAACACTGCCTGGAAGCCATTTTCTGTTCATGTAGGTTTCAAAACAATTTTAACATCTATTTTTGCATAGTTTTCTTCTATTTTCAATTAAAAATTTCGATGTTTCGCATCAAATGCTATAAATACAGGAAATCAAGCAGTAAATCATGCTTCTAGACGTCTATCCGCCTTGATTTCACAATTTTTCGGCGCTTCGCGCCAGATTTTTGTTAAAGTCAAAGAAATTTAATGATTTTTTTCGCACAAAATTGTCTAACATTTTGAAACTTTTTGAAAAAAATATTGCGTCAGGTGATTTTATGTAAAAGTATACAATGTAAAACACCGAAAAAACGCCATTTTGCGCATTAAGAGCAAGTTTTCCGACCTATTTTTGACTTTTTCTGGAAACGTTGGGATACCGCCCCCCCCCCTTTAGAAAATTCTAGATCCGCCACTGATCCTATTTATCTTTAAAATGGCAGAATTTGCATTTAGAATGGAAAAATGCCAAATTTTTTCCGCGCTTCGCGCCGTTTTGAGTCAATTTCTAGTAATTTGTGGCGTGAGAAACCCAGAAATTAGCTGAAATACACTACCAAAGATCGAAAACCCTGTTTTGCCACACTAAAATCGCTACTATACTATATTATAGGCTGTGAGAACTGCTATCGACAACTCGTTAGCATCATTGGAAGAGAAATTATGATTGTTCCAAAACGTTTCGTGTAGTGTTTGCATTTGTTTGATTAAAGTTGCTTGTGCCTTATCCTTTTTCATGCTCTTATCATGACACTTCTTCGTATATATGTAGTGTGCGTTTAAAGCATGATCTAAAGCCGGGAAATTGTCCATAAATCACCCGGGAAACCCGGGAATTTTATCTTGGGAAACCAATGGCCACCCTGCCGTTAGATTCATGATGTGTATCTATCATAGTTAAACAATATATATCTTTTCCAGTCAGATCTCTATTGAAATCGGCCTTTGCCTTCTTTTCGTTGCTTCTGCTTTCACCATTTTCCTTCAGCTTTGAAAAAATTACATTCTTGCTCCTCTTTTTTTGGCTTGTTCGATTTCTTTCAGCTCAGATTTTTGTTAAAGTTCGTAAATTTCAATCACTTTCTTTTAATGTACCTAAAAGTTACTTTATTGAGGTAGTAAATTAATAATAGAATAAATTAAATTATGCGATAAATTATGAATTCTCAATTTATATTCCAAAGGTGATTATGTAGAATTGATGTTTATCTTACAAATTTTTCACATCACTGTTTGTCGGTAAAGAACATGAGCATCAATGTAGGCGTTGTTTTTCAGAATTAAGTGACCTATCGTCTGATTCGAAATCTTAGTTTTCTTACTTTTTCCATTTGAAAATTAGGATTTGGAATATTTTTTTAAATTTTATTACCTTATGTGCATATCGTGGGAAATCTGGGGAAAGGCACACATGTACATATCGTGGTAAAATGATATAAACATTAAATTTTTTCGGCCGGTTTGATGAATTTCTTTATTTTTAATGGTTAAAATTGTTTTAGTGCTGTCAAAATGGACTAAAAATGCTATAAATACTGTTTTACCATGTTTGTTAAGATAGCAGCGTTAATAATATCCGCCCAATTCTGGCCTCAACTGAAAGAAGAAAACTTAGATTTACCCCCTGCAATACGGTCGGCTTTCGAGTTGTACTGCAAGAAGTATGAATCTTTCAAAGCGTCTCGAACTATCGACTGGAAACCAAATTTGGGAGTCGTCTGCTTAGAATTGGAGATGAATGGGCGGAAGTGTGAATTTAACGTCAGTCCTGTGTTGGCCAGTATAATTTGGCTGTTCCAAGAGAAAAGTAAAATTTTGGACTGGCCTGGCTTCAATATGTTACACATGCTTTAAATAAGCACTACTTTGTGACTCGCTTGTGGAAATTATACAAGTATTTCGGAACGATTCTTTTCGGGCCTATTTAACGAAGTTAAAAACGCAAAATGAGTTTGGAATAATCGCATTACTTACATGAAACATTTTTTAAAATTAAAATTAGCCAAAATTTCGGTGCTTCCTTCTGATTTGTTTAAGTAGTATTTCAAATTCGGCTGCTTTACGCTGTTTTTCAGACTGATAAGTTACCGTACAATATTACCTTCTCCAAGAGGCTCAGTTAAATAAGTTTTCCGTGCTCGTATCAAAGGATAAGAACTCGGCACTATACGAACTTTGTGTTTAAAAATGTGATTTTGTGAATATTTTCGAATGATTCGTCGACATGCCCCAATCTAGTCGGATGTGCAGTAGCTACATATCTCACTTGTGATTTCACGCCCAGATTTTAGCCATACATGCGCATGGGGGAGAGGGGGATTACACCCTGAAGAGTCAGGCACGTATAGCTGGCCGTCCTATTTTGGGGGGGACCAACACCAATTGGGGGACTAAGCCCAAAAGGGCCAAAAATAGCACAAAATAACTTTTAAAAAGTCAAATTTTTTCCGATTTTTTCGAATTTTGGGAGGTTCGAACCCCTCATTCCCCCTAGAGATACGTGCCTGTGAAGGGTTAGCCAGGCAGATACTTTTCCGGCAATTTTTAGCTTACAGTATGTACGTCTTATGCATCACTTTTGAGGACAAAAGCAGTAATAATGGAAATTCATGTGTGTTTTTTAATGAAAAAGCGCCCAAAATTGATCAATTTCTATATTTTTAGCTGTATAATGCTTTTAAAATGGACCAAAAATGCTTTTACAATGCGGTATTACCACGAAAATACGTTTTATAGGCTATTTTGACATTTTTTGTCGTTTGAATTGCAAAAAAATCGTGAACGGTAAATTTACTGCTTTGAATTTTTGGGATTTCCCCCCTGCCGACCCTGATATTGAGCATTTATGATTTTTGCCCATCCTAGTGTCAACAAATCGTATATGCAAAAGCTCCTGCTTATTGCACAGAAGTTTTTAATCACCGCCTTTACGTTTGGAGTGAAGCTTTTGCTATTGGAATATCGTCTTAAAACGGTTCTACTTGCATTAGGAATGCTGTTTTGGAATTTTTGATCAAACGTCGTGGTTGCTTCTCGGTATTTGTTTGAAGTACGTCAAATATTGAAATTCTGATGAATTCAGGTTGGCTCATTAAAAAAGGGTACAAAATGTTTTGATATGACTGTGCTTAACATGCACTGTGTTTTTGTATTCGGGAAAGATTTTTCCCGATGTACAAAGACTTTTCTGGACCGTCTTTGTACATGTACAACGATTTTGGAAGACAAAAATTGCAAAAAAGGTCTAACATTCGCAAAAATTTTCGACGCTTCGCGCCTAGATGAGTTATTGTATGTTCTATATATCTTTATAATGACAGAAATTGCATTTCAAAAGGAAAAATATCAAATTTTCCGTTTTAAGACGATTCGTAGTGATTTTTGCCCTCAGAGACCCAGAAATTAGCTGAAATACTCTACGAAAGGTCGAACAACTCTGTTTTTACTACGCTAAAATTGCTACTGTACCATATTATAGTGCCCAAGAATTTGTGTGTACAAAATGTACAAAGAATTTTGGGGACTATCTTTAAACATGTACAAACGGACCTTGTACAAAAAAAACACTATTAATATGTCACAAAACAATAAACGTTTTTTTGGAAGAGCAAATATGCAACAATATTACATAAGGTTTTATCGAATTCCACGCTATGTTTTGCCTTTTTGATTTACTCTTTTGTAAATACCATTTTTTTCGACAAGTTACGACAGAAAAATGTGCTTACTAGTGGTGTCAATGGGCAAATCTCTGCTTTAAAATTTTTTTGCTAAAATAGCCTTAAAACTGTGTTTACTCTGTTGTTTATTGTTCTCGAATTAATAATTGTCAATTTTATTATTTGTTTTAGTTCAGCTTTGTGAGTTTTCCTTGTGTATTATTTTGATTGCGTTTAAATTCTGCAAAAGAGTTGGATTTACGAAGATTTGTTGCACTTAACGAATTTTGAATGTGCTAAATCACAAATTATAGTTCTGATAGCCAAATGTTTTTTCTATTAAATGATATAAAGCGCATTACTCTTGGTCGTGTAACAAACGCATATTTTATTACGCGCTTAAAATATGCTTTGATTTCGTATTCCATCTTATACTATATAAGCTATCCTTAATGTACTGTAAAAACCATTTTTACATTTTTTTATAATTAGCGAAGAAATACCTTTTTAGTCACAAGATTTTCCCCTTTCTCTCCTTTATATATGCGTAGGTGATTGCTGCCAAGTTTTCCGACTCATGACAGTTTGAATATTCACGTATACTAAATTTAATATCAAACTAGCCTTTATGCTTTTATTCACGTGTCTTTCCTAGTCAATGTTGAGTATATAATAAGCTGTTATAACCATAGGTGCACAAGGTCTGGGTCGGCAGGGGTGGGGTAAAATACCAGAAATCCAAAACAGTAAATTTGACGTTCACGATTTTTTGCTGTTTATAGAACTAAAATGTTCAAAATAGCCTATAAAATGTTATTCGTGATTAATTTGCCTTTCTAAAGTATTTTTAGTACATATTGACTGCATTATATCACTTACAACACTAAAAAACAGAAACTGATCAATTTTGGGCGCTTTTTTGAGTGAAAAAAGTACATAAAAGTATTAATTTGGCGCGAAGCGCCGGGAAAATTTTGACATTTTTACTGCTGCTGACCTCAACAATGTTGCAAAAAACGTTCCGTCAGCTCAAAATCGTCGGACAGTACCTGCCTGGCTGAATCTTCAACGGATGTTATACCTCTCTCACTCCCCTACGTGCATGTATGGTCATACTTAACGCTTTTTGAGGACTCCTGCCTTTACACATTATGTTCGACGTGCATAATATATTGGCGAAGCTATAGTCTGTTCCATTCCAAGCGGCTCATTTTTGCTTTACGGCTTATTACTGTAGCAGAATGTCTTACGGATTAGGTTGCTGCTGCACTTTAGATGCGCCGCATGTTAAGCAAAGCACATAAAACATCAATAATAAGAGTTTTAAGCAACCAGCTGCTACGAGAGCATGTCTGAAGATGCTATTTGCGCAGTGAAAATCTTTTACTGTTATGAAGACTTTAGGAAAAAATGGGCCGTTTGGAATGGAACAGGCTACAGTAGTTTGCATAATACGAGAGCTACAATATTCTATCTGATAATAGTTCGATTGATAGCTGACTGAACTAAGCTGAGCTTTACAGTCAAACAGAACAGAAGTTATGAAGAAGAGTCCTTGAAATAAGTTTTGTTCAGCTGAATGGACACTGGAGGAGTTGTGTGCTCGGCTAAAAGCATCGCCTTCGTTGGTAAAACGTCGCGTGGTGTGGTGGTGCGGCTGTGGAGTTTTAAAATCAAGTGGGGGAGTCGCAGCTTGGCGACTTTGCGATCGAATGCCTTCTCGGCCGCTGAACGATCCGGCTTTGGCCTGCGACGACGATGACGAAGAATCGGATGCTTTGCTCAACGATGAGGATCGGGAAAAACAATTAGAGGTACTCAGATATGTCCGAACCTTTGGCAGCTGGCCAAAATTTTTTACTTAGTTCGAAATGAGACATTTTTATCCATCGAATGCAACCGGTCCTAAAGTTTTTTTTGATATCAGCCGAAATAATGACCCGTAACATAGGAGTGTAGATTTTTTCGGGCCACCCCGTGTAATGATGTAAAAAAATTTTCGTTCTGACTTTTCCTGAGATTTTTGTATATGTACAACGAGGCTAGTACAAAGAAACCAATGTCCAGCACTCTTCGTAGCAATTTTAAGACTTAAGTTGACAATGTAGAGACTCGTGGTGGGAATTTTAAGACTGGTGAAAATTTTGAGACGATGGCAGTGTAAAAACGTTGGCGATGTTGTATCTATGTTGACGATATTGAATAAATTTAAATCTATGAATTAGTAACATTTTTGCTATGGAATTTCTGAGGCCAATTTTTTTTTACCGGGGCCGGGCAAGATGTTTGTATATTAATGTATGCTGATCTTATAAGCACGCAAGAGCATGGGGGTGAGGGGGTTTTACTCTCCCTTGAGCTTTGAAAAACTGGTAGCTGTACAGCGATATTGGCCGAAAAACCATTGCTATATTGCCTTCTTAGAAAATTAGTTATATAGCCTATTGGGGTTAGAAAACTAGCTATATGTACATATGTATAGTCCTTTTTGAGCTCATAAATGCTATATAGTTGTCTTTCCTGAGTTTTAAAAGGTTATATAGCTATTTTATCGACTCCAAGAAGAGCTAAATAGCTATTCTCAGTCCAAAAAGGCTATATAGTTATGTTCGTGAGTTCAAAAAAGCTATTTACTTGCTGAAAATACTCAAAAATGTTTGTTTTGAAGCGATACTATAGTTTTTTCGCTATAGAACTGGTTTTTACGGAGCACATAGCTATCTACCGATTTTCTATCTTCTCCTCCCCCTGAAAGTTTGACCTTGCGCACCTATGCTTATAAGTGTACATTTTAATATCATATTTTGTATTTTCTGCAATAGTGCTTATTAATAGGATAGATTAATTAAGGGTTCTCATCTCATTGAGATTTTAAATTAAAAACGGTAGGAATAAGAATATGATGTTGAATCAGTACATTTAAATGACTACACTTCATAGCGCAAAAGCTTAAATGTGCAATTTATCTTCAGTTTATCAAAAGTTCGTGAACGTAGAGTGATTGTGGGAGAAGTCAAAAATTGCAATAAAATTTTGAAGTTCATAGAATATCCACATGAGTTACAGTTTTCCAAATTCTCAATGAACGACGTCAGTTTTCTACATAAATAAAAATTTTATGTAATGCTCATAATTTTTAAACATCACGTTATCCGCAAAAAACAATCAAAACAGCGTTTCGTGTCGTATTATACATTTTTTACTTTAACCGGATTCTTTTGATGCCAATTATCGCTTGTTTTAATCATGATGTTCAGTTTTCTTAATTTATTTAATGCCAATTATCGCTTGTTTTAATCATGATGTTCAGTTTTCTTAATTTATTTAATGCCAATTATCGCTCGTTTTAATAAGATGTTCAGTTTTTTTGATTTATTCAATAAGGTTTTTGTTTTTACAAGATAATTCGGCACAACATTGTGCAGAAGCATCAAACAAAACCTGCCTTTATTCCTTACTTTCCTAATGAGATCTTGGTTATCCTTTTAGTCTCTTTTGCTTTACGAATTGAATAGAATGCTAGTTTACGCACATGTTTATTAGTAAAGATTGACTGAGTTAGGAGCATACATGGGCGGGCATTAATAAAATTAGGAGGCCTTATGGGGTCAAATTGCCAAAAAATAGCACCAAAAATCCAATTCCAGGGTCTGTCGATTTTGGGGATCTTTCAAATTCCGGAGAATCCAGCGAAACCCCCAGACCACACCTAGGCGTGGGGGGTGGGGTTTGGGGTATGCACCCCCATCCCCCGAGAAACCAAAATACGCCCCCCCAGAAATCGAAATACCCCCCAGATTTCAATTTTTAAAATTTTTTTCGTTTTTTCGCAACTTTTGATGCCAATAGATAGTGCTCGATGAGAAACGTCGAAAAATGTTGTTTTTTCGCCATACCGCCACTTTTAAGGCCATTTTTTGACCTTTGAAAAATCTTGCACCCCCCTTAGAATTTTCTTGCTACCCACGTATGCGCCAGAGCCCTAACGCTCATGTGTGGTCAGGAGTCTGTTTTCGATTGCCTGAATGCATTTTCTTTCAATATTTAGGGGACTGTTACTCTATTCTTGGATTTATTGTCCATCCCTGCTTCATTTTTGCTCATTTTTCCTATTTTATAGATGTATTGGCCTTATATAATGGGTTTATTGAAAAATTTGGATTCATTGACGGCCGAACGTATTTTAAGTTTGCTGAAAATGTTTGGAAGTCAGAAAAAAGACGAGCTGACTCTAGATACCGTGCACAATTTTTTGCAGCGTAAAGTTCGTGAACAGTTATTGGTCTACGCTAATGGAGTGTATAAATTGCCTAAAAAGTGATAATCAGTGATTTTTGTACATTATTGTGTCTCATTTTGTTCATTCCGTGTTTATTGAGTAGGTACTTCCAAGTTGAAATAAAATGACGATATTCACCGCAGATTTTTTGTTAATTTTTTTGCTCATTCTGTGAAATAGAATATGAATAAGCATATGATAGATGCTTGATCATCAACTTCCCTATTTACCCTCGCATAGTCGCTCCTCGATGCTCTTCGTCATATTATGTATAAGCAAAAAACTTACGCATTTTTTAAATTTTAAATTTTCCGGAAGAGTAAATGAATATGTACATTAATTCAATTATCTCCTGTGAATTTTATGCTTCTTGCAAATAGGGGCCTATTTTTTCCCAGAAAAATTCTTTTCTTATTCCTTACCCGAGAGGCTCGACCCCTAACCTCAATCTCGTTTTGTTTGGTCAGCAGCATAGATCCACAGCGTGGCTGGTCTGAGGAGGGGTCAGTCGGTCTGGAGGGGGTCAAAAATTAAGTTTTTTGGTCTAAAACGACCTAAAAAACTGGTATAAGCGCTAAAACCACGTTATTACGCAGCTCTGGTCAATTTGAAGTAGTTTGAAGAAAATTTCAGATTTCAATCCGTTTTATGCATCTTTTCATCGGAAGTTCTTAAAATTTATGGATATTCATGCCCTAGGATCGTTATCCTTCATAAGTTTGTCTCAAGCGCCGTTAAAAACCGTCACTCTGCAGTCTATCAAGAGAAAAAATTTTTTAAAGAAAAGTTCGACTTTTATGAGCCTATTGGAAAGAGCAGGTCCGGATACGTCAGAAAATGCATTTGATTTTATGCACAGGCGAACATCCCGAAATATAGGGTCATCAATTTTCCGATCGCCTCCTCCCCTTTGAAAAATCCTGCATGCGCCCTCGACCGTCATATATGCATAGCATGGCTGATCTTGGGATCACAAATTGAGCTTTTTTGGGCCATAATTACCTCAAAAACTGAAATACACTTGAGCTGAAATAGCGTTAAAACTGCATTATTCTACAGTTTCTGCTCAATTTCGAGCAATTTTGAAGAGAACATCCGTTTTTTGTCTTTACTTTGTCTCATTTACCCCAGTAAATTTCGTATTTTTCCATTCTGGGGGGTCTAGACTCTAGACAACACATGGGCGTGGGGATTACACCCCCAGAAGTTTATAAACCCCGACATATTACTGTAGACCACCAGAATTCTATTTTTAGTATCATGTTTGGTGATTTCATCCCCAGAATTTTATTGCTGCCCAATGTATGCTCTAGACCACTAGCGGATCCAGGAAACAAATTTTTTGGGGGAGGGGCGGTCCGAAAATTTGAAGTCGGAATTCTCGAGAACCATTCGGAGATGGACGGAAATAAAGGCATTTTTGAGCTTTTCTCGACAAGCTCAATATTATGTTAAGGGGAAATTTCGAAAAAAATTAAAAGTTTACACTTATTTAATACTCACATGCAAGAAATCTATCGTTCAAGCTGTCTGCATAACTGATTTCTGATTATTCAATCCGTGATCAGCTTGCTAATCTTCATGTTTGTATTCAATCTTCGTGTTTTGCGAAGAAGAACAACATAGAAAATGAATAATTTGGCGCAAAGCGCCAGGAAAATTTGGCAAGCTCTTTACGTCAAATTCTTATTTGAGCGGTTTAGTGGACAAGAACTATAATTAATCCGGCGCGAAACGTCGGAAAATTTTGCATTTAGTGAAAACCACTTGTGGGAACTTTTAGACGCACTTCGATAATTTTCCATTTTTCCTTTGAGGGACTTAGGAGGAAAAAGATTTTTCCTATTTCGCGGATGGGGTGGTACATTTGTATACAACCCGACCATTTGACTGCCTTTGGATAAAAAGATAATACGATAAACACTCTCTTTTACAGCTGGGGATCTAAGTCGTCCTTAGCGGAGTCCGGGGAGAGCCCCTGAAAATTTTGTAGAATGAAATGCTGAATTGTGACATTAAAGCTCACATAAAATCGGCCGAATTATGGTTCCGAACATGACCCGAAAATCAGTTAAAATTAACCAGCTCCTTTATATATTCAAACTATTTCAACTCATGGGGTTAATAAGTGAAATGCGTTCTGAACTGAAAAACGAAACGAAAAATTGCCGGACCGGCACAAAATGATTTTTAGACGCCTTTATCAAGATGTTCAATCAGCGTTTAGAGTTTCAAGCGACAAATAGTACAATAAATCACCAAATTAATTTGAACCACTGGAATGTTTAGCCGCGCCAAGATTCTAAACAATCCTGGAACAATGATGGTGATTCGGCGCGCTGAAAACTTGACGTTTTTGCGTTTTTTATGTAACTTAATTTTGGGCGTATACCAACGTCGCCCCCGCTCACTGTATCCTCACCTGGCCTAGACCCCCGGATCCCCCACGTGCATATCCGGACAACTGAATTGGAGAAGGATAAATGGCTGAACATAGTAAGAAGTTACTTTTAACAAAGCAAAAAAAATTAAAGCAAGATCTAGTTTTTTTCTGATCAAATTATGACATGGCACGAGCATCTTTGGGGCCATCAGAGATCTCTCATGAAGATGACTGTGAAATACGGCTGGTTGGCAAGAAAAAATTCATTTTGGTTAAGCTCTCGGCGTAAGTATTATTTCTTCATGCACATTGCTGTGTTGATATCTAAGAAGTGACATACGTATAATAATCAATATTTTGATCGAAATTTGTTTAAAATGTTTGATTGAAAATTTGATTTTCATAAAATTGATTAATGCTGATTATAACGCATTCGGCTTTAAAAATGTAATAACTGAATTTGATAATCCTTACAATATTGATTTTTCTTTAATCCGAGTAAAGTTTCAACCAAAGCATGAAAATAGTTGCGTCAATCCAGTAATCAATGCATAAGGATTCATCAGAAACAGTTTCGGCGTGTCGCGTACATACAATGATAACCACACCTGGGCGTGTGTGGTTAGGGGTATGCACCCCTAAGAAGACCGAATAACCCCCAGAATTCAATGTTTTTGTTTTTGTTTTCGCAATTTTTTGATGCCAATGGATAGTGCTCGATGAGAAACGTTGAAAAATTGTGTTTTTTCGCCATAACAGTCCAGTTTTAAGACCATTTTTTGACTTTTGAATTGTACCCTCAGAATTTTGGTGCTGCCAAAATTTGATGACAATTCTAAAGCACTATACGTAGTTCTACTGTTGCAATTCAATTGGAGACTCATTATTTAATTGACCAATTTTTGTCGATTCCTTTTTTCGATGACGGTTAACAAATTTTATGGTAGTATATCAGTCATATTACCTAATAGGTAACAATCTGGTCGCATCAAAACAAACAAAAGCTACACTTTACAAGAGACACTTTCGCAAAAAAGATTGGCCAAAAGAGGCATTTAATCCAAAAACTAGTATTTTTCTTCATCTGCCCTACAGCGAAATTGAAATTTTTTCACTTCTAGTTATTCACAGTATGCAGCGAGAGACATGCGCATTTACGCAGCGGTGCCTATTTGCAAAACATAGACCCACCTCTGCTATATCAGTCTGCCTATCTTGTTTTCTGATTCTTCACTGGGTAGGATATAAAACAGAAATGCGTTAGTACAGACGCCAAAGTTTTTGATAATCGTGGTCCGCTACTCTATCTAATTTTGAGTGGGAGTCATAGTCGTGTGCGAGATCTATCGTATGTATAACTGATATTTGTGAAATCAAGTTTTGACGATTATTAACGATAACAGAACGAGGAAATAAGCGAAAAACGATCATAAAGTTCAAATTTTATCCGATTCAAGATGGAGGCGATTAGCTGGTCTCATGAAGTAGGATTTGTTTGTTCTACAGCATATAGAGATTACATGGGATAACAACCTTATGTAATGTTTAGCGTGGCGGAAAATTTCAGTTTCAAAGTCGTGAGACACGACCTCTTGATTATCTTATGTGATGCATCAGTGATTTTCAATGTAACTATTATCACGCATACATATTGACCATTCTATAGATTTTTACAGCAATGAATCTTAAATACCACATCATACATACATAGGCACAGGGTCAATTCTTTAGGGTCAAGTGAGACTTGACCCTGACAGCTGAGCAACCCCGCATGAGAAACCGGACCAATCCCGCAAGATTTTTTAAAATTTTCTGGGGAAAACTGGATAAATTGAAAGCCGAAAATGGATAAAATTGAAATTTTCTTTAAAAATGCTTGAAATTGACTAGAAATTGTGGAATAACTTAGTTTTAACGCTAGTTTGGCATTTAAACCAGTTTTTGAGGTTATTTTGGCTCAAAAAGCTCAATTTTTAATCTCCCCCAAGACTGACCATGCTCTGCATCTCTGGTCATAGCAGATTCCGGAAGTTATTTGACCCTGAAAAACCTGAGCGTGCCCATGCATGTACCACATATGCATTGCGAATTATTGTTCGCAGTAAACAAAAGACGAGTGCATCTACATATTTCCTTCAGGCTTTCCATACGGCTACCGAATTTGATTTTGTCCTGTCTTCTGAGTCAGAAATCGATTCAGTTGGTTCTCCGTATTCGCCCGGCAACTCTACGTCGAGCGAATCTCTGGACAGTAACACATGCACAGGTGTGGATTGCGAACAGTCAAAGAACTGCAACTTCTTGAATGTGGACCTCATTTCGTCAAAGGCCATGGAAACAAACCCAAATTACTTAATTCCTGATATACTTCCAAACAATTTGGATGTTCAAAACGACACAGTTTACCACAAGCCACTGTGCGGAACTTACAGCGGGGTAATTTTTATCACGGAAATTTCAGAGTTATTTTATAAACTAAGACTTACGTAGGAGCTTATGCGTTGTTAGAGAGGGGTTAGAGAGGGGATTTGAAACCCCCTCCCAAAAAATGACTGCAAGCCCCAAGAATTGTCGGTTTTCCGTAAAATCGTAAAACGTTACCTTTCTAAGCGTTTTTAGCTCATTTTTGGCACAAAATTCTCAAATTTTCGGCGCCTCGCGTCATATACATATTTTTTAGACTATTTGTTGTTCAATTTACTCGGTTTTCTGAAATTTTCTCAACATTTCTATGTTCTTGTGCTCTAGAAAGAACGAGCATTGTCCAAAACGTGAAAAACAGTGTTTTTAAAGTGTACTAACTCATCGTGTTTTAGCCCTAAAACGTACTTTTAAAAATCTTTTTGGGCCTGACCCCCCCAGCTTTCCCATGCTGTACAATGTATGCGTAAGACTAATTTATTTAAAATATATTCTTCTTCTATGAAAATGTATCTTATGCTTTCTTAAAATATATAATGCTATTTAAAGATTATACTAGCATCGGCGTAGAACCGAACGAAATATCAGGTCCTCGATCTAATGCATCTAATTTTTTTTATTTTCAAATTGCGAAATTTCGGCTGCAAAAAATGTAAATTTTTCATAGCCTTTAAACGACTCAAGTACATTGACTTTTGTTGTTATTAAAATGCATTTAAATTATACGGTATCTTCTAGCAAGCCGATGTCAATAAGCTTTCAATGATTAAGGCGAATGAGTCCTGGTTTAAGTTATCCGACGTGATTATTACGTTTTGTGACTAACGACCCCGACGAAATTGCGAAAAAATTAGCTCAGATAAGGGGTATCTGACATAGATGGGCAGCACCGAAATTCTGGGGGTGCAAGATTTTTTAAAGGTCAAAAAATTGTCTTAAAAATGGTGGTATGGCGAAAAAACACTATTTTCAGCATTCTCATCGAGTACTATTCATTGGCATCAAAAAATTGCGAAAAAAACAAAAAAATGTCAAAAATTGAATTCTGAGGAGGCATTTTGATTTCTGGGGGGTATTCGGCCTTCTGGGGGAGGGTACCTACCCTCTGAACCCCTCTCGCCCACGTGTGGTATCTGAGTATAATTAATACTCCCAAAAAATTAATTACTCTCAGTTTACGTCCCTGATATAAGTTTATATTCGGAAAAGTATGTGATTAGCTAGTTCGCATAAGCTCTTTAATTTGACGATAAAATAATCGTCGTTTTGCATTTTCATCTGAATTGAACCGAAGTCTAAAACGATTTCAGCATTTTTCGTCGTAGTTTTTGAATTTTATTTATGTTCGCATTCAGCAATCTTTGAACACTCCTACGTGGTCAAAACAGGCGATTACGAACGGTGACCATTTCGCATCCAAGGTCAAGTGTGAAGCGCCTCCTTTGTCACCCGGTCATCGTTTACCCTGCGCTTTCAGTTTCGACCACGAAGCCGACACAAGAAACAATAATATCAACGAAAAATTTCATCGCTTGCCAAGCGATGTGAAAATAAACGCTCATCAGCCCGTCAAGCCGACTGACGTAGATTTTTCGACGGAATCAATATCGAAAATCGATTCAATCGAGCTATATCATAATCTTATTATGAAGCATTTAGTTCAGGACATTATCTGCACTTCAGAGCGCTTAAGAATACCGACGGGTTAGTTTATCGTCAATTTTTTAGAAATTATGTACGAAATTAAAAAATTTTACGACTTTACGGGTATCAGAAAAAATTTAACTTGCTCGGTTGTACATATAATTTATACGCACTATATTCAGGCCCATATCCAAGATTCGGCCAAGGGGCGGAGAGCGGACCAAACGTAGATTGGTCTATGTCTCGGAAAATTAGTCGGGATAGCTAGAAAAAACCATATTTTTCGACTTCTTCGATAAAATTCGGTTATTTCGAGAAAAAAATTTATTTTTTACCTGTAGGGCTATAAAAAGTGTCCAATTTTCGTCGCGCTTGAGCCGAAATAATGGGAAACGATCTTTTCGTGCATTATCTTACCTAACTTTGTGAGCAAAGGGGGTAGGGCGCCCCCACCCGCCCCCTTAAATATAGCCATGGCTTCACTTATTTTACGCATTTTTCTGGATAAAATTCATTTTTAAATGTATTGCTAGCGAAGGAAATCCCGAACCTTGTCTTATTTCATTTCTGATATTTTTCTTTTGGTAATAATTTAAGCCTGTGGCGAATTTCCAACATTAAAATTTATTTTGCTTAAACATGCTTTATACTTGGCATAGAATGGCAATTATCTAATCATTTTCAAGACTAGTTGAAGACTGTTCATACATATTATGCATTATTTTATGACGTAATGTTTATTACGACTAATAATTTAAATTCACTTCATGGCCTCTCTATCAGTCAAACTACGCATCTAATGGTTCGAGTTTTTTATCGTCTCAAAACAAAGGGACTTGTGAAAACAATTACTGTTTGATAGATGACAGGTCGCCCACATGGTGTCGCAGTGTTCTGGGAAATTGTCAAAGCTCATCAGCTAACTTATCAATATCTGGTCTGGAAAGGAGACTTAAGTCAGCACGAAGTTGAAAACCGAGAAAACCGATCGTGGGATTAGCCTCTCTTTACTGTGAAAAAACTGGCTTTCATTCACTGATCTACATCAGTTTGAATACCAATTATATGAATTCTTATAAAAAATGGTCCAGGCGAGTACTCTAACGAGAAAAAAGCGTGTCGTCATCGAAAATACCGCGAAAACTAGTTTTGCAGTAAATTTTTTTCGGACTACTTTTTTAAAAATTTATTTCTCAGTGCACTTGACTTTCGTAGATGTCATTCGTTATTCATTATCAATCGGTCAAACAGGAAATCACAATGCGAATTCACCTTTTAAGTTACAGGGACAATATAATTTGAAACACGACATTCGAATAGATTCAATGCTTGAACTTGTCTTTTGACAAATACAGACGAGTATGATTCGAAATATATTTGATGTGACAGGCAATAATATTTTCTTTCTAGCGACAAGTATCAGCGGCATTTCAATAATTTCCCTGTTCTTGTGATTTCTCAAAAAGTTCATTCTCAATTAGGGCATATTGCTTTAAGTCATTATGAAACTGAGTATGTTTTTCTAGAGCTGCGGCTGAGATTTTGAATAGCACTATGAAGTTTGAATTAAGGCTAGGGAAAACAAAAAAATAAACACCTGTAGCATAATTTGTTGTAATATAATCAATCTAAAAAAACGTAAAAAATTTTATTATGACCACATTTTGCTCAATTTATTTGTATTTTTTCCGATATTTTTTAGAAATTTCAAACGTGTTATTATGCTCTAGAATGATAGAGCATCGTCAGAAATATGTAGATAATCACTTGGGGAGGGGGTTGGGGGTCTATATAGACCCCATAATGGAAAAATGGGAAATGATCTCGGGTAAATAAGGCAAAAAAGAATGACAATCGAAAATTTTTCAAAAATGCTTTGAATTGATAAGAGCTATTTTAGCGCTTACACCAGTTTTTGAGGTCATTTTGGCCCGAAAAAGCTCGATTCTTGAACCCCCAGACCAGCTGACCTCACCCAGATCGGCCATGCTGTGCATATATGGTCAGAAATGCCAAAAATGATGTTTTTTTTAACGGATATCCGTCGTTTTTGAGCCCAAAAGAGGCACCTTAAAGTTTCAACCCCTAGGATTCCCGAGCTGTGCATGTCTGGTTATAATTAAACAAAGAATTTTTCATTTAAGTCGTGGACAAATAAACGTCAAAAATCAAAAATCCTGAGTTTTGCGTCATTTTAGCACTCACTGATTACTCAGCAGTTATAGTTTTAAGAGACACTTTCGTTGCAGTAATTATCCACTTGCGACCATAGGTGGGCAGCACCAAAATCCTGGGGGTGCAAGATTTTTCAACGGTCAAAAAATGGTCTTAAAAAATGGTGGTAAGGACACATGGGCGTGGGGGGGGGTTTCGGGAAGGGGGTATGCACCCCCAGAAGTTGAAATACCCCCCCCCCCAGAAATCAAAATACCCCCCCTCCCAGAATTCAAATTTTGAAATTTTTTTTTTTAGCGATTTTTTGATGCCATTGGATAGTGCTTGATGAGAAACGTCGAAAAATTGTGTTTTTTTCGCCATACGACCACTTTTAAGACCATTTTTGACCTTTGAAAATTTTTTCGTCCCTCCCAGAATTTCGGTGCTGCCCACCTATGGTGGTAAGGCGAAAAAACATAATTTTTCAAAAATTGAATTCTTGGGGTATTTCAATTTATGGGGGGTATTCGGCCTTCTGAGGGGGTGCATACCCCTCAACCCCTACGCCCACATGTGCTTGCGACAAATAAAACAATGTTTTTCCTATTCACGTAGATCCACGCGTCTGGTCTATTGAACATACGCGAATCTGGCTTCTGGACACTGTTCGACAATACAATTTGCCTCCTATTCCCGAGGATTTCCTGCAAACGCCTGGAGGGATGCTGAGTCTAATCAGCTTAGATGCGATGAAGATGTGCTATCCGCGTGGAGCCGAGTTGATTCATGCGCAACTGAATCTATGGACGACGGGTAAATTGGTTTGTTGTGAGGCAAAAATATAAATATACATAGTTCATTATTTTAGTGTTGTAGAAATACATGATCTCCCCCTTGAAAATTTTTCACCCTCCCCCTTTCCAGAAAGTTTTTGCCCACTACTCCCAGATTTCGCAATTTTTTTAAAAATGACCGAAGAATTCGTAGAAACAGTGCTGTTTCAGGCGTTTTAGCCACCTATTTGCTCAAAAGTGTCAAATTTTCGGCACTTTGCGCCATATTCTCATTTATTGACTATATTTTATTCAATTTATTCGAATTTTTGATTTATTCCGAATTTTGTACATTTTTATGCTCTCGAAAGGTAGAGCATCGTCAGAAACGCCGAAAAACGATGTTTTTGATGCGCATTTACGATATTTGAGTCCAAAAAAGGCACTTTATAATTTTAATCCCACAGAATTTCCATGCTGTGCATGTATGGTCGGGAATCGTTTTAATTTGTACGATCGCTCCTCGAACTTAATATAGTCTTTTGCTTCAGCAAATCAGACCTCTCAAATTTATCAATTTTCGACTCAGGAGCATAGGTGGGCGGCACCAAAATTCTGGGGGAGGGGTGTGCAAGATTTTTCAAAGACGAAAAAATGACCTTAAAAATGGTGGCATGCCGAAAAACACCATTTTTCAACGTTTCTCATCGAGCACTATCCATTGGCATCGGGAAAAATTTTCAAAAATTGAATTCCGGAGGGGTTTGTTTTCTGGGGGAAGGGTGCATTGCATACCCCGCAAACCCCTTCCCCCACGCCCAGGTGTGCTTAGGAGTCTTAATTAATGGAAAACTATATTTTGTTTATAATTCATAGAACCACTTTTTCTTATTTTAAAGGCATCTCATACGAATAAATGTAGACAGTCTTAACGATTATTATATAAAGTTAGTTAAATGTGCCACATAAAACCTCATATTCATTCTTAGCTGAGAGGATAAGGTTTGAAGGTTGCTAACTGGTTTCTTCGCGCTAAACCCAATTGGGTCTTTCGGAATTTTATTTGAGTGAAACTATACAAACACGATTTTTTAAACTCTTACTCTAAAATAAGATATGCATATACTCGTATAAAGAAATTATTGTGATTAAAATTGCTTTTAATAGAACTGAACTATGTACATTAGCATTACGGTGTCGAGATCGGACTTTGTTTAAGAATAAGCAAAACGTTTATTTCACTGTTCGATGAGCCTTTCTTTAAAAGACGACTTTTCAAATTTAAACTTGTGTAAATAGTAGCACAATTTCGGGATCTCATGTTAAATCCGCCCAATGGGTTTCCATACGAGCTACAGTAGCCTAGCTTCACATTTACCTTGCTCATAGTCGTGACTTTTGCATAATATATCAAGTAGATATGACATGAGTAATGGATCAGTAATGTTTGGTTACTGTAGCTCATATGGAAATGGGTCTGAGACGTTTTGGCGCCGCCGTTTTGGCGCCAGCAGCTTATAAATTATTCTAATTAAATCAATTTTAAAGCAATTTCAAAATAAATTATATATTCAGAAAGCAGGTTCTACAAGCTACAAAATAGCATATTGTTCTGTTCGATTCGATGAGTATTCATTTGTGTACGACTGAAAAACTGTAGAAAATCTAGTGTGCATTTAATTATCTCACTAAATTCAAAGATATTCTAAATGTAATTTAAACTATCACGTAGAGAATTGAATGAGCTTTCAGAATCTGTATTATACTTTAATCATAAATGAAAGGTAAATAATTGATAATATTACAAAGAGTGTGGCGCCAAAACGGCGGCGCCAAAACGTCCCATTTCGCATTAAAATCGCTCGGGGGCACATCTGGGCGTGGGGGAGGGGGTTTGGGGGTATTCATTCCCCCCCCCGAGAAACCAAAATCCCCCCTCCCCCAGAAAATAAAATAGCCCCCCAGAAACCTAAATACCCCCCCAGAATTCAATTTTTGAAATTTTGTTTTGTTTTTTTCTCGCAATTTTTTGATGCCAATGGATGTGCTCGATGAGAAACGTTGAAAAATGGTGTTTTTTTGCCATACCACCATTTTTAAGGCCATTTTTTGACCTTTGAAAAATCTTGCACCCCTCCCCCCGCCCTCCAGAATTTTGGTGCTGCCCACGTATGCTCGGGGGATTCGACATAAGATCCATATTTTATCGTTCGATTCGTTTTTACATAGCAGGTGATACTTTGTGTATTCATACGATTCAGCTAGCGACTACAATAATCTCCAGTCGAGTGAGGTCGAGGTAGATTCAAAACAAATCATTCAGCTGAACGATTCCTCGAATTCTCATGAACTTTTATGGTCGCCTTCATTTCGAGCTGCCTCATCGCAGGGCGCAATGAGCTACTCTACTTGCGAACCAAAAGAATACTATCCACAGAATGCTCCTAACAAAGAACAAATACTGCCTTGCAGTTTCAGCGGCTGGAATCCGAGAGAAAGCAGCGAAATCAAATTGATGCTTAGCCCTGACGGCTCGGATAGCGGAATTTCGACTGATCGTAAGAATTTTTGTTCAGTTCAAACTCTTACAAACAAAAATTAAAACTTCAAGAAATAAATAGTAAATATATTATAAATAAAAAATGAATAAAACGAAACATATTTATTAGTCTATCTAACAAACGAAGCGAAAATGTGAAAATAAATTAATAGTTTCAATGCAAATGGTATCGGTATATTAACGTATTTCAACAGTGGCGGATTCAGGAGTTTCTGACGGGGGAGGGGAGGCGGAACCCCATATTTTCCTAATAGTGTCGAAAATTGACCGTTGGTGTTCAGGTAAGCAGAATTATTTCTGATGCAAAAACAATGATGAAGATTTTAAACTTTTTGTCAAGTTTTATGCGAAAAACTCGATAAATTGATGTAAAAATCGACACAAAACGCCGGGAAAATAATTGAGAAATCATTATAAGAACTACAAAATCTTTGTTCTGTACAAAAATTAATCTTATGCCATAGGAGTAAATTTTTTAGACCTCCAAGAAAGTCAGTAAAAATCATTAATGAGTACTAACCATAGATGAACAGCATGACCGATCTAGGAGGGGGGGGTCAGCCGGTCTGGGGGGAAGGTTAAAAATTGAACTTTTTTGGCCAAAATGACATCAAAACTGGTACAAGCGCTAAAATAGCGTTATAACTACGTTATTACACAGTTTCTGATCAAACGTAAAGCACTTTTAGAGAGAATTTTCAATTTTCATCCGTTTTGCCTTCATTTTGCCTCATTTTTCCGAGAAAATTTCCCATTTTTCCATTCCAAGGGGGTCAGGAGGACCTCCTAAACCCCTTTCCCACGTGCATGTCTGGTACTTACCCGGCGCGAAGCGCCGAAACAATTTGAAAAATGATGAAAAAATGTATAAAATCATCAAAAAATACACATCTATTTATCGTTGCACCCAAATATTTCTTAACGACGGGGAGGGGCGGCCGCCCCGCATCGTCTAAATGAGCGCTTGTATTTAAATAACGTAGTAAATGACTAAAAATTGTGTTTATTTTTTACGTATAAAAGCTATTTAAACATTAGCAATTTTAGACTTAACATTTGACGACTGCTCAGGCTCAACTTGGATCTTGGATTGTCTCAAAAAACGGTGTAAGCGACGAAATAGCACAAAAACTACTGTCACACATTTTTCAGACGTTGTCATGTGAAAATGGTTCCACTTTTTATGGTTTTCATCTAATTCTCATGACTGCAGGACATTGATGCTAAAATACACAATATTTAATGACGCAAAAACGATAAATTAAATTTTAAATTGTTTATATTTTTATTTCAGATGAAGATGGCTCGCGCGGTAAAGAAATAAGTTGGAGAAGAATGGGTTCCGCGTTATCCTTTTCAGCTACGTATTACTTCCAAAATAATAATATCCATTTGTGGCAGTTTCTGCGGGAATTGTTGGATCACCAGGATAAATATTCTTTTTGTGTTCGATGGCTGGATAGAACACAAGGTGAGTTATGCAACTGCAATCAAACACGGATTCCTGCTCAATTGAAGCAAAAAGCACGATGAAATCAACGAAAGGGGCATTTTTTCTTTGTGCACGTTTAACAAGAATAAAAATTTCTCGTGAAACTCGTAAAATTAAAAAATCTTATGTTTTGGTCTTCTCAGCTGTAGTTTCTTTCACGCAAGTTTGAGCACAATCTTTAAGAATTCATCGACAATAACCTGACAGATTGCGACCATATTTGGGAGTGAGAGGCTTTGAGGGTATGCACCCCCAGATGCCAAAATACCCCCCTAGAATTCAGTTTTTGAAATTTTTTGTTTTTTAGCAATTTTTGATGCCAATGGATAGTGCTTGATGAGAAACCTTTAAAAATGGTGTTTTTTCGCCCTATCACCATTTTTAAGGCAATTTTTGACCTTTGAGCTTTGGTGCCGCCCACCTATTATTGCAACTATTGCATTGGTCTCATATACAGGGTGGCTAAAAAAACGAATGGCATATTGATCCATACAACTTCTCTGATACTTGACCAAATTAAATGCGGCTTACTTTTCCTAAAAGCCTACATATCACCTCTACGAGAAGGCGCTGAAGTTTCCATTATGCTGGTTACGCTGCACTTGCTTTACACTGAATTAGGCAAAAGTCGTTTTTTGGTCTTTTTTTGTAAATTTTTTGCCTAAATAAGCTATCTTTACAACAATTTAACGCCTCAACAAAAACAGCTAATTAAACGCGGTTTGGTTTATACGAGGCCGAAATTATTTGTTAACTGCTAGCTGTCTATTTTTATCTTGCGTGGCTTAGTCTGTGCGGAACAGCAGCACCTTTATCACGGGTTCTTGCATTCCCACGTCGACGTTTTTAATTTGCTAGCAGTTGCAAAATGTGCAAACTTTAATCATGGTTCGATTATTTTTAAGCAAATTTAAATACCGTAAAGCAAATCATATGAGTATTAGACAATTAAAAGCGCTCTAAAATAAAATAAGTTACATTTAACTGTAAGGGACAATATGCCATTCGTTTTTTTAGCCACCTTGATTCTCGTAATCTGTGAGCACTGCTAATAAATTTTTAAAATTTATGCCCAAAGTTATGAGAATTATTTTTATGTTATGTTTATGTTTATGTTTAATTATATTTGTTTGTTTGTTCTGCTTAATTATGTACCATTCACAAATTTATTTGCTACGATAAGTAGTTCGTTAAATCAAAATCTGTTGAACGCATACTGCAAAATGCGTCACTTGCAGTGACGGATCTAAATTCTCCTTTAGGGAGTGAAGTTACTCCAACTTTTTCCAAAACAGCCAAAAGCAGGTCCAAACGCGCTATTTAAGTGCAAAGTAACATTTTTTCACCGTTTATATGGTTTATTTTTAGTGAAAATGATTTGTGGTGCGAAAGTGCTTCGAAAAATTTCACTACTTTAAGCGATTTCGTGCAAAACGTGCTTTATGTTTTAACTTTAGCTTAAACCCGACGAAAAACGCCCTAAAATCTGTTTACTTTAGGCAGAAACAGGCTTCACGCTTAGAGACGTGAATTATTGCGTTATTTCCTATATTTGTACATTTGGAGCAATGCCTATTGAAGCATTAAACACGAAACGCGAATAAATTTGGGAATCGTGCTAAAAAATGGAAGAAACCTACAAAATTTGACTCCCAGGCCTCCTATAAAGTGAATAAATGCGAAATTATGATGGTTGATGGCCACAAACTATCACAAGTATATAAGTCCTTTATTTCGCCGACTATTTTGGACCAATTAGGTACGCCTCCTGCCCCCCTTAAATCCGCCCATGATCACATGTGAATTAGTGTGTTGATAGGAATAAACCAGTGGAAATTTGAAAACGATATTCACCTGCAAAAGAATATCAATTATTTAAGTAGATAATTACAAATTCCGATCCTAGAAGCAAAGGCTACTGTAGAAACAGTGTTGAAAAAAATTAAGTTCCTATCTTATTTCTCATTAGCTGTAAAATTAATTTAATATTCGTATACCGTGTACCAAACTTACAAAGCAACAATGACCGTTAAGTATAAATAAACAATCAAACTGATAGATATATAAACATGCATACTTTGCTTTATAGTGGTACATGTATAAAAGTTACAAATTATTCAATATTAACAGGCGTGTTCAAGATCGAAGATTCCCATAAACTAGCTAAGTTTTGGGGCCAACGAAAGAATAGACCCGCGATGAATTACGACAAGTTGAGCAGATCCTTACGTCAGTACTATAGAAAGGGAATTCTGAAAAAGACACCTCGATCGCAGCGACTGGTCTATCAGTTTTTACCGCCATATCATGTATGTTAAACCTGAAGTTCTTTCAATGTTTAAAGCCTATTTAAATGTATTGAACTTTTATAACTGAGCGATTAAGTACGGGCAAATTAAGTACTTTTTAAGTGCTTTTTGTTTTTTTAAATTGTCCCTTTAATTCGTTTATAACAGAACAACAAGCTGTGTATAGTCATTTAATGTCTTTGCTACAAATTATATAAACAATTTGCGAACATATCTGCGCGTCGGCGTTCCATGAAACATGTTTACGTTTTGTTGTTAGCATCACGAGCAATTGTTTTTTTCATGTTTTGTTTTATTTCGAATTTAAGACGGGTTTTCCACATCATGCACTTGTTCCCGCGCAATTTTCACTCGTGATGTTTATTCGGTATCCAAGACGTCAAAACGTATAACAGTGGAACGTTTTATTAGTTATATATGCTATTATTATTATTATTATTATTATTATTATTATGTATTAATTATTACTATAAAAATACCATTACTTTGTTATTTACTTTAACTTCCATGATTATTGCCATTATTTCATAATCATCACATCATTGTATTTATGTCGTTTTAAATGTTTAAAACGTGTAAACTTTAGAACCTCATGCCTTAACGTGCCTACGTCGCGCTTCTCAATATTCCCATCCGAAACTATTAGAAAAAGTATTTCGAAATATGAAACTAAAAAATAAGAGTTTCCAGTTTATATGCGCGAATCACGCGAAGGTCAGGTTTTTCGTAGTTTAATCGATCGTAAGCCGTTGAGCTAATCGATGTTTCGTTAACTATATCAGTGATATAGACTCCAGTATGTTCATTATGGAACATTTTTTGTATCGTCCCGTGATTAAATTTATTTTTATTAGCGACGAGACTAAAGTACCTGCATTAATGTTTATTGCCGTACGGTTTTTGATAGCTAGTGCTAGATGTTTGGGTCTCTGACCGAAATATCATCGGAAAGTAAAATCTGCAGCTTTTTGCTAGAAATAAACATCAATAATTATAGTCTGTTTCACATAACTTGGTGCATAAATTCAAAGAATTTTCATTGACAATAAGCCAAAGGTTACGATAGTTATATATCAGATCAATGCTATTATCGCAATCTGTCAGCTTATTGTCGGGGATAGCTTTAAAATTTATGACTGAAGTTGTGTGAAACAAACTATAGCTATATACACTTGATTAAGTTAATAGTTAAACACAAGCACGTACAGCGAATTATGACGGAAAAGCAGTAACCTAGCGGATTAAGGATATATGTAGACGAATATTTAAGTTGGCCCAAATAATTCATTACCCAGTTTACACCTCAAAGTCCCTACAAAAAATTATATGGCAATATAGATTTCATAAGATCTTTAGCGAGCTTCATAAATACATAAACTATGCACTGAAGGGTATAATACCTAAAATACATAGGAGTATCCAGGGGCGGATTCAAGGGGGGCGCCATACGTGATCCGGGGGTTTCAACCCCAGAATCCGCGATTTTTCGAAAGTTTCCAAAGATTTATTAAAATTAGTAGAAAAGGTCCTTTTTGAAGCGTTTTTAGCTAGTATCTGTTCGCTCGAAGTGTCAAACTTTTTGGCGCCATATATGTACATACTCATGTTTTGACTATATTTGATTCGCTTGGACTTTTTTACGAAATATTTCTTATGTTTTTATGCTCTAGAAAGTTAGAGCATCGTCAGAAACGCCGAAAAACGATGTTTTTGACGCGTAAACTTTATTTTTTAGCGTAAAGAAGGCACTTTAAAATTTCACCCCAAGAATTTTTATGCTGTTTATGATGGTTGCACTGACTGCCCTTCCCCATTAGCCCAAAATCATTGGCGAGATAAAGAATGAATATGTATATGTAATCTGCAATGGTTTGTGGTCGTTAACGAGACATTCATTTTGGCAAATAGTCATTTAAAATACGAAATGGGACGTTTTGGCGACGGCCGTTTTGGCGACTGGCCGTTTTGGCGCCGGCCGTTTTGGCGACGGCCGTTTTGGCGCCGAATTAAAATTTTCTTCGAAATTTCTTCAAAAAGACTGTTTTAGCATTCTACATATGCTGAAATACATAGCTGTTTCTGCTATTGAAATTGTTTGAGAGCTAACATACACATGCATATCTATAGTCTGTTTCACATAACTTGGTGCATGAAATTCTGGTTTACAACAACTTAGAATCGTGAACATAAAAGCACAAAGTTATGTGAAACAGACTATACATATTTGGTGAGCAAAAAATGCAAAAAGTAAGTAAATGTCATTAATATTTATTATCCCGCCGGAAAAATATAAGGAATTATGAGGCTAACGACTGATCTACATACAAGATGGGCTTGGGGGTTTGGGGGTATAAGCCAATGGATATTGCTTGATTGATGATATTAAGCGTCAAAAATTAGTGTTAATTCGCCTCAGCTTTATGTACGTGCTCAAATTGACTGTAAACTGCTGGAATAATGTGAGCACAGGAGCCTGTTCCATATTTCGCACACTACGGTTTCATAATAGGTGGTAGGTACCTATTAAACATATATATACATAGGTAGTTATCACGAATGGGCGTAGGTGCTCTGGACCGTAGGTGGGCGGCTCTAAAGGTCAGGGGGGTGCGAAATTTTTCAAAGTCAAATATTGGCCCTAAAAATGGTGCTATGGCGAAAAAACACCATTTTTGAACGTTTCTCGTCGAGCTCTATCGATTGGCATCAAAAAAACCCGAAAAAAGCAAAAAAATTTAAAAATGAAATTCTGGGGAGTGTAGCTGGGTTTTTGCCAGTTTTCGTTGGGTATTTTGCCTTCTGGGGAGTGCATACCCCCACGCCCAGGTACGCTCTGGACCCCCAGAATTAAATTTTTGGCGCTTCGTATTGCAATTTTGGCGATTTTGACCCAGCGGACCACCAGAAATTTTGGTGCTGTCCATGCATGATTATATGTATAGGTAGTTGGGTATGTACTTATGTACGTATGCACCACAGCACTTTACATATCCATAGTTACGCGAGCGATCGGCTTGGTGTCTGTTTCCAAAATCCTTTGGACCTACTATGGCATGTTTCAAAATCCTTTGGACCTACAATGGTCTGTTTCAAAATTCTTTGGACTTCTTTTACAATAGTTGATTCGAAAGTAGACAACAATAATCCAGCCAATCGACGCGTAAAGCGTTTCATCCGATTTTTCTATCTCATGCCTATAGTAGGTACTACACGTTAGATGATCCTTAACCTTGCCCTGGGCATTCTAATTTCTGAATCAATTCTACTTTTTATGAGTATCAGGGCATTATAATTTCTGAATCAATTCTACTTTTTATGAGTATCAGCTTGAAGTTGGCCGGCCCGCTCAACTTAGGCTGTTTTGTGAGACCGGTTGCAGATTACTGAAGAGTGTGCGTCTCGGGAATGTTACAACCACCCTATCATTTAACTTATTGAACATCTGTTAACTTATTATTGAGAAATTCAGAAAATAGATTAGGAAAATTGCTATTTTTTTACTTGGAAACGCCACGTGACTCCTGAACGATATTCGCCGACATGGACTACGTCGCGAGGCGCCGTTCGACAGCGCGTCGACGACGCGCCGACTTCGGCTGCCGTGGTCCAAGTCGCCCAGCGATCCGCCACCGAAGTTTCGCCTTAACGTCGCCGCCGACGTGGTCGCTAGCGTCGAGCTCGGCTGCGGCGTTTCGCTCACGGTTGATTTTTTCTTCAAGGCGCTGTCGTCGTCGCCGTCGTCGGCGTTCTAATGTCGGAAGTCGACGCGACTACCGACATCGACGTCGATGCAGCTCCGGACTTTCGTTCTAGCGACGTTTCCTCCAACGCCGCCAACGATTTTATATTGACATGTGATCTGGAATAACGCGACAGTGCCGATTTCTTAGAATGGGCGCCGTTATCGATGCTGCTACGGTCGCGATGATTGACGGATTGGGCGTTTGAGCTGAGGAACAAGTGGCTGCTGGGGTGATGACGATGTTGGTTGGGGTCCGACTGGACTGCGTTTCGTGAAACGGCGTCGTGGCGACTCTGAATGCCATTGTTGAATGAAAAACCGTGCATGATCTTGGGGGCTTTAATGGGACTTTAACCTAACCCCAGAGAGATTCTGCTCCTTCCAGAAGTTTTTTCACCATCCCTATAAGAATTCGAATTAGTGTCCATGGTGACCGCCTCGTCCAGCTTGGCCGTCCGTTCAGCCTGGACGTTCATCCAGGGGCCGTCTCGTGCCGTATGAGTGCGTAATTGGGACATGGATCTTCCAGGGTGGCCTCCTATCCTGGCCGTCCATCTAGGCTGGCCTCCCATCCAGGATGGCCGTCCGCAGTAAAACATGGCTTAATTATGTTGTCCAGAGTGGCCGTCCTTCTATGCTATTTTTAGTTTCTATTCTAAATGTTACATAATATTGCGACAATATCTATTTGAATATTACTCGAACGAGTATCATGTACTGGCATTCTCTGTTGTACAAATGTACCTAATTGTTATGCACCTCGCACAAGAAAAGTACCTACTTCATTAGTGTGCATCTTTTTTATTCTATCATGTTCTCATTAAGCGAGCATGTGTGCGCGGAGGTTTCCATCAGCAAAAAAGCATATTTTCACTTGTATTCAATATATTCTTGTTTTGTTGCGAGGTGGCTGCCTGAAACCATGAATGGTTTGAAGAAGGCGAAATTTGTTACAAGTATTCACATAACTCTTTTACTGTGTCAGAATAATTTAGTAGCTAGAAAATGTCACTCACAACTTAAGTAAATAACTAGGCAAAATTTTTTGGGTCGGTCAAAATAGTAGCATAATAATTCATACGTTAAATAAAGTCCTATTCCTTTAAGCTAATCACTAAAACAAATCAATAAATCATCGCTTAAGCTTTCTTTTACAAAAGTGATTATAACACAAGTCAGAGAATCAAGACGGTCAGAGAAATGGGATTCTGGGCAATCTAAAAGTGACTTATTTCATCCTTAGAAGGAGAAACGGGACAGTCGGTGAATTGGGACGGTCAGTGTGACAGAGCGGTTAGGCCATCTAGCCTATTGGGATGGCCACCCTGAACGGGGCGGCCACAGAGGATGGACGGCCACTCTGGAAAGATGTAACAAACAGGAAGACGGCCGCCCTGGAGGGACGGCCAGGCTGGACGGACGGCCATTCTGTACGGACGGCCACCCTAGACATTACCTGGAATTAGCTTTTCCTAAAAATTCGTAGAAAAGGTAGTGGTTTCGGCCATCATTTTTCTCTAAATTATCAAATTTTTGGCGCCTAATATTCATTTTGTAGCATGTTTTGTTGAATTTACTCAAAGTTTTCTGATATTTTTTTTGAAAGTTTTTGGTTTTTGCTTTCTAGAGAGATATAAAATTGTCAGAAACGCAGAAAAATGATGTTTTTGACACGCATATATCGTTTTTGGAGTCCGAAAAAACGCTTTTTAGAATTTCATTTTACCGCTCAATCCATATGCTGTGCATGTCTGATAAAAACTGGTGATACAGGAATGTGAGGGACTTTGGGACAACTCGCAGAAAAAGACAGATCCTCGAGAAATAGGCTAAAGTCAATGATTTGGCTTGATTAAAAAGTTTTCAGTGGACACCAGACATTCATGTAAGGGCTCAAGGGTCTTAGACTCTCCAGAATAAAGAAATGAAAAATTTTTGAGGAAAATAATGCAAAATGAAGGTAAAAATGGATGACAATCGGAAAATTTCTTCATAAATGCCCCAAAAACGGTGCAATAACGTAAATAGTTTTAAAGATTCATTTTGGCAAATATAGTCATTTAAAATACGAAATGGGACGTTTTGGCGACGGCCGTTTTGGCGCCGGCCGTTTTGGCGCCGGCCGTTTTGGCGACGGCCGTTTTGGCGCCGAATTAAAATTTTCTTCGAAATTTCTTCAAAAAGACTGTTTTAGCATTCTACATATGCTGAAATACATAGCTGTTTCTGCTATTGAAATTGTTTGAGAGCTAACATACACATGCATATCTATAGTCTGTTTCACATAACTTGGTGCATGAAATTCTGGTTTACAACAACTTAGAATCGTGAACATAAAAGCACAAAGTTATGTGAAACAGACTATACATATTTGGTGAGCAAAAAATGCAAAAAGTAAGTAAATGTCATTAATATTTATTATCCGGCGCAAAGCGCCGGAAAAATTTAAGGAATTATGAGGCTAACGACTGATCTACATACAAGATGGGCTTGGGGGTTTGGGGGTATAAGCCAATGGATATTGCTTGATTGATGATATTAAGCGTCAAAAATTAGTGTTAATTCGCCTCAGCTTTATGTACGTGCTCAAATTGACTGTAAACTGCTGGAATAATGTGAGCACAGGAGCCTGTTCCATATTTCGCACACTACGGTTTCATAATAGGTGGTAGGTACCTATTAAACATAATATATACATAGGTAGTTATCACGAATGGGCGTAGGTGCTCTGGACCGTAGGTGGGCGGCTCTAAAGGTCAGGGGGGTGCGAAATTTTTTCAAAGTCAAATATTGGCCCTAAAAATGGTGCTATGGCGAAAAAACACCATTTTTGAACGTTTCTCGTCGAGCTCTATCGATTGGCATCAAAAAAACCCGAAAAAAGCAAAAAAATTTAAAAATGAAATTCTGGGGAGTGTAGCTGGGTTTTTGCCAGTTTTCGTTGGGTATTTTGCCTTCTGGGGAGTGCATACCCCCACGCCCAGGTACGCTCTGGACCCCCAGAATTAAATTTTTGGCGCTTCGTATTGCAATTTTGGCGATTTTGACCCAGCGGACCACCAGAAATTTTGGTGCTGTCCATGCATGATTACATGTATAGGTAGTTGGGTATGTACCTATGTACGTATGCACCACAGCACTTTACATATCCATAGTTACGCGAGCGATTGGCTTGGTGTCTGTTTCAAAATCCTTTGGACCTACAATGGTCTGTTTCAAAATTCTTTGGACTTCTTTTACAATAGTGATTCGAAAGTAGACAACAATAATCCAGCCAATCGACGTAAAGCGTTTCATCCGATTCGCTATCTATGTATAGTAGGTACTACACGTTACATGATCCTTAACCTTGCCCTGGGCATTCTAATTTCTGAATCAATTCTACTTTTTATGAGTATCAGCTTAAAGTTACTTTTGTAGTCACTTTCAATTTTTCAAAGATCTCAAAGCTAAAATGTAACAGATTATGCAATGTGTAGTCGGTTTCATTTTGTTCGAGAGCTTTTATAAAAGTTTAAACTGGCTTCTAAAGTGTTTTAAACTAATGAGAGAGAAAAGATTACAGTACATATATCGAGTTGTATGATGACTTTTTGACATTGCTAAGAGGCAAGTCTGCGTCATGCTTATATATCACTTTTGTAGCCTAATTTATGCGAACTAAATTCATTTAACAAGCTCTCCAATAAATGAAACAGAACTATAGGTGCGTGCATGCATGCATATGAATAAATTTACATATGTACAAGTAATTACATAGGTCTGCGAAAAATTTCTGCTCTGATTCTGTAAAACTGATTCAACATCTGATTAAAATGATAACATTAGTTCTTTGAGCGTTAAAAATAAGTTATTGTACAGTTTCTCGTTAATTTCCAGCAATTTTGAGGAAAACTTTCAGTCCGGCGCCAAAACGGCCGTCGCCAAAACGGCCGTCGCCAAAACGGCCGTCGCCAAAACGGCCGTCGCCAAAACGTCAGACCGTTTAAAATAACGTACCTACAGTATCTGCATATTTGTCCTTCGGATTTATATAGATACCGATAACATCTCAGATTAAAATCGAATAAGGTGGGAGCTAACGGCGCTATAAGCAAGAGTTAGTTTGAATGGATGCAATATGAGCTTTAATTTTAAAACTTTACAACCGGGAAAATCTCATGGAAAACACGCCAAGAATTAAATTCAAGGGATCTATCGAACTTTTTTGCGAGTTTCAGATTATCGGTAGGGGCGTCTAAACCCCCTCCAACACCCTTGTGTTGTCCCATCCTCAAACTACGTAGACAATTTCTTCCGGAACCTTATTTCTGACGAACTTGTGTTCAAGGCACTTTAATTATTGTTTTGTCATTTTGGCCAAAAATAGGTCTTTTCACTTACCAGTACAGCCACCTTCTCCATAAAAATGGCAGGAGCGGAGAGTACCCCAATTTTTAATCGTTTTATGCAACGAGCTAAGGGGTCGAAAAACGCTATTTCGCAAGCGAAGGGCAAATTGTTGGACTTATGTATTTAAGACTGTTTCTGGAGAAGTTGCGGTACCGTATCGTCCCATCCTTAAGAAAATCCCAGACCCACCACTGGGAGTGTACCTAAACAGGTATTTATCAATTTATTCACGGATAACATCAACTTGAAGTAATTAAAAAAGCTTAGCGATTTTACGCCATTTCCGTATAATCGTCGTTAAGTGGAATTCATTTTATTTGCGAGTAATAAATTATTTATTTAACTCTACCCAAAAAGTAACTCGACAGGTAACTACCACCTCCCACAATTTCAAGTCGTATGCAAGAGATATACATACATATCGAAATAAATGTCGGAGTTCTTAACCGGAATCCGTATGGTATAGCACTACGCATAGCACACGCACACTATTTAAAGGACAGTGGCGCTGATAAGTTTAATCTCATCTAGTGTTGTAAAGATATCTTTATCTTTATCTTTTTAGCAAGATAAAAATAAAGATAAAGATATCTTTATCTTTAACTTGACGATTTTTTATCTTTATCTTTTGGAAAATCACAGGCTATCTTTATCTTTTTGATAGGAATTTATCTTGCAAAAAAGATAAAGTATGTATATAAGTTAGCATGTAATCCAAAATGCAGGTTTGACGGGAAATACATTAAGACGCATTCAACTTTTATTATAATACAAGAAAAGAAAACGATTGTTTAAACCCTATGGCGTGCGGCCCAAACTAATGCATGTACATATATCAACCTGAGGGAGTGATACCCATCTAAGCGGGAGTGTCACTACTAGCACCCATGTTAATCGAAGTACAAGCTTAGGAAACATAGGGAAAGTTTGAAAAAATCAATATCTGTTGTGACTACACTTTGTGCAGGCGCACAGAGCAGGGTGATGCTTGTAAAAGGAAAGAAGTGACTTGCTGTCTGCCAGTAGTAGTAGTACGTGGGTCAGTCATATACCGCGGGTAAACCCCCAAACCTACATTTACGTGTGCTTAATGCCTATCACTCTCTTTGATCTCAGGTGTAAAGATTAAGGCATTCACTCGTTTATTGCACTTCTTAAACATCATTTTCCTGGGCCCAGGCGACCATATTCACATATGTACACTTTATCTTTATCTTTATCTTTTGGTTCCTTTATCTTGCGAATTATCTTTATCTTTATCTTTCTTAATTTTTTAACTTTATCTTTATCTTTATCTTCTAGATTTTAAAATTTCAACTTTATGTTTATCTTTTATCTTGCAAAAATCCTCATCTTTTACAACACTAATCTCATCCATCAGTTAGCTGGTTTGTTAAACAATAAATGCACATACGACTTGTTTATTAGTAGGTAGTACTACTTACTTTAACATACCCTTTCATATGGATTAACCGACGCCTATAAAAATGACATACAATACATACGACTCGCACTACGTTGAGCTGGAAATCAGAAATACAACAATATGGTTTGCACTCGAAATAAGATGGAGAGCAGCAGACACGTAGCTGGCCGTCCTATTTTGGGGAGACCAACACCAATTTCGAAGGGGACTAAGCTTAAAAGGCTAAAATAGCACAAAATAACGTTTAAAAAGTAATGTTTTTTCGATTTTTCTCAATTTTTTGAGATCCATATCAACGGTAGGAGCAATAAGTTAAGACGCTTACTCAGGGTTGCCAACTTGCGGGCTTTCCCCCATTTTGGGTTTTTTAGGCCGTTGGAGACGTTTTTTAGCGATTGAGTTTTTGCGCCTATGCTTAACCATTGGTTGGGTTTTTTAAGCAGTTTGAGGTTAAAATTGGGTTTCCGACAGGAGCACTTTGCAACTATGCGCTTACTGCAAAGTAAATACATACATGCACATTTTTCAATTAAGTTATATTTATAGCGCGCTCTAGAAACGTCAGTACATAGGTATATGTCATAAGAGAACTGGAAATATATAGATAAATTTAGTAGGTATATCAAAATATCCTGAAACTAAGGGCAGCAATTTTAATTTTTAAGGGAGAACCACACGTGTTCTGGAGGAGGGCAGAACACCTACACACCACCGCTAAATGGCTGCGACCCCCAGAATGGTCGATTTTTCGTAAAAATTGTGCCTTTTAAGCGTAATCAGCTTTTTTGGGTCAAAAGTCTCAAATTTTCGGCGTTTCGCGCGATATACAGCTTTTTTACTATATTTTGTTCAATTTTCCAGATTCTGTCAAATTATTTTCGGATTTTTAAAAATCTTTTTATGTTCTAGAAAGAACAAGCACTGATCAAAACGTCTAAAAACAATGTTTTTGACGTGTACCCGTCGTTTTCAGCCCAAAAAAAGCACTTTTTGGAAAATTTTCTGACCTACCCTTCAGAATTTCTATGCTGTAAATGTATGGAGACAACAAGTCAGTTTAATAATTTTCACAGTAGCAGTAGCGGATCTAGGATTTTCCTAAGGGGGGGAGCGGTACCCCAACTTTTCCTAAAAGAGTCAAGAATAGGTCCGAAAATTTGCTCTTCACATGCGAAATGGCGTTTTTCGGCGTTTTACGTCGTCTACTTTTAGTTTAAATCACTTTTGAGACAACATTGTCTCGAAAAAATTTGAAATTTCCGACAATTTTGTGCTAGAAAAATCGTTAAATTTCTTTGGTATTAGTCTAAATCTAGCGCGAAGCGCCGAAAATTCAAAAATTTTAGGCGAAAGGACGATTAGAAGCTTGCTCGATTGGCTCTATTTGCAGCATTTAAGGCGGAAAGCGGAAAATTTCAAAAAGTTATGCTTTAAAATAGAATAAATCAATGCTGAAATAGCTGCTTCTGCACTTGAAAATGTTTTAAAATCTAGTCCGTAAGCAAAAAATTGCTTCTAGGTCGCCAAGAAAGTAAATGAATGTCAATAATATGTACTATCCGGCGCAAAGCGCCGGAAAAATTTGAGAAATTATGATCACTGACGGCCACAAATCATTGCAAATTGACATATCCATTCTTTATCTCGTCAATTATTTTTGGCCAATGGGGAGGGAGCGGCCGCCCCCTTAAATCCGCCCTTTTGGAATTAAAAATTCAAATAAATTAAGTGTGTTTCTGCTTCACAGCAGCAAAATAATCGATGAATATCTAAGGATGTAGCGCAGTACAAAAGTGGAAATAATTCGCAATGCGAAATGCCGAAGAAAATCGGAGCAGAATGACACAAGGCAAAGAATTAAAGACGATGATATCAAAAAAATCTACAAGCAATCACAATAAAATTTCATCAAGCAAATTTATAAAATCGCATAAACAAAGAACTCGTGCGGTAAATGTAAGCAGCAAGGACGTTTAAAACTATACAGCGATTCATCCTCTTTTGATTGGCGCTGACACCATACCTCCGGGTCCGGCCAACGAAGTTTTGCCCATCAAGAAATAGTCGATTTCCCGAGCAGCCTGTCTGCCTTCATGTATGGCCCACACTACCAAAGACTGTCCCCGTCTACAGTCTAAAACGTTAAGTCTAATTAAATAGATGCACATCAATAAGACATGATTTAAAAAAACTCAATTTTATGCCCTTAAGGGATGCAACGGGTGATGAATTTTAGTGTATTCGGGTAGTTCACTTAAGTTTATTCGGGTTCGGGTAATCCAGTTCAGTTTATTTGGCTTCGGATTCGGATACCCAAATCAATACCCGATCGGGTTCGGGTAGTACAGCAAAAAATATACGAATAATAAACTACATATGTACAATAGAATGGTGTATTTCTTTAACGTTAAAAAAACTTGATGTTACATTCTTGCATACTTTTTCAGTGCCTAATAGACATATATATGGAGGCTGGGGGTCTTTTTTACCATCAGAAAGGAAACGTATAAGATTTTGAGGACAAGAAGCTCAAAATTGGGCAAAAAACGGGTAAAACAATGTCCTTGAGAATTGTAAAGGTAGCTTTCGTGCTCTAATGTTTACTTAACGTTTTGAGGCCATTGAAGGTGGATAAAGCCTAGAATTTTAGGTCTTTCATTCCCATCTGACCCTCAGGCTAGACTGGATTGACCTCTTAAACCATGCATCCTGTGCCATTGTGGTGCCTTCTATTTCTATTGGATGCGAAAAACTTTGTTTTACGACTTTCAGTAGAGCGCTTTAACAATTTCTGGGTCTCTGACAATAGAAAAGACAATAACTTGTCAATACAGCGCGAAGCGCCGAAAAATTTTCCATATATTTATAGTCCTCAGTTTGAATTTGAGTTTTTTTGATGACGAATAAAGCAGAAAATTGAACTGACCACAGCACGAAACAATTTTGTAATTCTCGTCGTCTGAAACAAAGTTTTTAGGTTTTGTAGAGACGAATAAGGCATAAAATTACCGATGTCAGAAAATAATGTGCACATCTTGCGTAAGCCTTGCGTCTCACTTTGACTTAAATGCTCTGTACTACCACTTGAAAAATCTAACTTTTATTGTTCACCCCTCAACAAGCGTTTTTCTCATTTAGTGATATATTTTACATATACATATTTTTAACAACAGAATTATATTTATCAGGCAATTGTTTAATTTTTTACTAGCTGCCTTAATTTAAGAATTTACTAAAACATGCATGTACAGGGGCGCACGTAGGATTTGTTAAGGGGGTAGCGTCCATAACTTAACGACCATATACTTCGGGATATGCTCGACGATACGCAAAATAAAGTACATTTTCTTACGTTTCCGAACGTGCTCTATCCAATACGTTAACAAAATTTGAACTTTTTAAAAAGCATTTTCTCAATAACTATGAAAAATGATGTTTTTTTGACCGCGCCAAACTTATGGAACAATCCAAGGGCAATCCAAAGGCGCGAAGCGCCGAAAATTTTGAGATAGTTCGATAAAAAAGGTGACAATTTTCATTATTTTCCATGCATTATTCCATTTTTCTAAAATAGTTTTGGGCGTAGGGGACGCTGCCACACCTGGGCGTGGGGGGGTTTTGGGGTATGCACCTCCGAGAAACCATAATACTCCCAAAAATTCAATTTTTGAAATTTTTTGTCATTTTTTCGCAATTTTTTGATGCCAATGGATAGTGCTTGATAAGAAACGTTGAAAAATGTTATTTTTTCGCCATACCACCATTTTTAAGACAATTTTTTGACCTTTGAAAAATATTCCACTCCCCAGAAATTTAATGCCGCCCACCTATGAACGGCGCCCCCTGCGTATGCCCGTGTATATGTATATTCCAAAGCAGTGTCCAATTTCATTTTGAGATTAACGCCAATAATAACTTCAACTGCAGAATTTGCCCAGTTCATCCTGCGTCAGTAAATCGCTTGCTCACTGGCCAAAAAGCTGCTATTTATGAAGTTTAACTTGATAGAAAAATTGTACAGATGAGTAACGAAGCAGTTTTTGAAGTGAAATTTCATTTGACAAGCATTTTGTGAAAAAAAGACTGACAAATGCTGGAAGATTAAGAACAAAATCGGCGCGAAGCGCCAGAAATGTTTGAAGTTTTGACCTAAAATTGTGACGTTTCAGTGCTTAAAAATACCCAAATGAACCCGGAAAAATTGTAAAAACATTCGGGTTCGGTAAGTCAAAATGAATTTATTTGGATTCGGGTAGTAGACTTCAGTTTATTCGAGTTCGGGACCTAAATTTTGTTCGGGTACCCGTTGCATCCCTAATGCCCTCATATCTGAAGTGCCGCTTTTAGACTCGAAACCGGTGAATACGCGTCAAAACATCACTTTTAGGCGTTTCTGAAGACGCTCTATCTTTTTAAAACGTAAAAACATAAAAAATTGCAAAAAATATCAAAAAATTCAAATAAATTCGAACAAAATATAGGGTGGCTTAAAAAACGAATGCCATATTGATCCCTTCCACTTCACATATTCTTGACCAAATTGAATGCGGTACGCTTTTTCTAAGAGCCTATTACGTCTACAAAAAAAGCGCTAAAGTTTTAATTATGCAGGTCAAGCTGCTCTTGGTTTACACTAAATTAAGCAAAAGTCGTTTTTTATGTTGCTTGCAGATTTTTGCCAAATTAGGCGATCTTTACAACAGTGTAACTCTCCGACAAAAGATAATTCAACGCAGTTTGGTTCACATGAAGCCAATATTGTTTGTTTGCTGCTCTATTTATTTTTATTTTGTTTGGTTTAGTCTGTGCATCACAGCAGCACTTTAAACACGGATTGTTGCACTCATACATCAACGTTTTTAATTTGCTAGCGGTTGCCAAAATATAAAATCTTCGATTTAAGTTACATTATTTTGCAGCAACTTTAACTGGGACCCGTAAAGCAAATCGGGTGAGTGACAGGCAATTTAATGGGCTGTAAAGCTTTAAATTGAAAGAAGTTTCATTTAAGTGTATTAAGTTTCTGTAAAGTTAGAAGGTTACAAAGGCAAATAATGCTTCTAGCAGATGCTTCATGACTTAGAAAACGGCTTCTGCCAAATTTTTTTGTAGACTAACAGCAACCCAACCTGCGTAAATAAAATTTTGCCACATTCTTACATAGGTCATATGATCTTGAACAAAGCAAACCGCGTTTCATTCGGTTCAGTAATTGAGAATTTATAAAAATCAATAAGCAATTCGTTTTTTGAACCACCCTGTATAATCAAAAAATGAGTACAGGGTGATGCACATATCTACTCCATGTTTCGTTTTTCTATAGCTGCTACAAGTTTTATTCAGACAACACGAAATTTTACCAGGTTATAAAGTATACATACAAGTTTTATTATCTGAACTATTACATTGCCAAAGTTCACACTCCAATAGTATTACACTTTTGTGTGAGCACAAACATTTTCGAAAATTTCAAATTACGTTCGCAACAACTGAGCAGAACATTTCAGCACAATTTTTTTTGAATGTTGGAATAGTGCATTTCGTAGACATTGGCCTTCATAAATTACGAAGAAAAAATGACATAGCGTCAAATTGAGGAAATTAGGAGGCCGAAGCACGGAAGTCGAATCCACGACTCATCTAGCCTTAGCTGGTCTGATTATTCTACCGACTTGACGTTGCACGATTTTCGTTTGGAGATTCAGGCACGTAGCTGGCCGTCTATTTTTGGGGGGACCGACACCAATTTGGGGGGGGACTAAGCCCAAAAATAGCACAAAATAACGTTTAAAAAGTCCTATTTTTCCGATTTTTCTGAATTTTGGGAGGGGGTCCGAATCCCCCCATTCCCCCAGAAACAAGTGCCTGTAGAGATTTACTAAATCTGAAGCTTACATAAGGTGCCAATTAAAGATTCAGGAAAAGCGAAATCACATTACTTATGCCTTTATTTGAAATTACAGTTGAAATTCACCGGAAAGTCTTGCCAGAATAATGCTTCATTTATTTAAAGTTTCGGAAAAAAGTAGTGAATACGTAAAAGTGTATTTTTTGCGAGATATAGAACATGACCGGCAAAACTTTGCACGATAAAACTTTTATGCTTGTACCATAATCTGGTAAGGTTTTATGTTATACGAATAAAAACTGAAGCGACTAAGGAAAAAGAACGTATGAAACATATACGCGCGCCAATCTGTATATGGCGCGAAGCGCCGAACAAATACACTTTTGGATCGAATCGCTAAAAATGCTTCAAAAGAACTTTTTATATGGACTACTTTACGGAAAATCGTGAATTCTGGGGAAGAGGGTTAAAAAGTTTTTGGGAAAATCTTCCCCCGTAGATAATGAATAATGATAATAGATGAAAATGATCCCAGGCAAACGATATTTTTTGGGCGAAATCATAGTCACTTCAGCTGTTTCCAAATAGTTTCCATTATTAAAATGCAGTATTCAACTCCCGCACGGACTCAATAAGTTACGGTACGGCTCAGTTTTGCTGATATATTAATGTAGGAACAAAAACTATACAGAGCTCATCTTTCCCGACGTATTCCGCAAAAACGTGACTTCGAACTTCTCTTTATTACCAGAGCTACGTTCTTAAGCAAATAAGACTTTACACGGTGGTGCTTTTATTCCATGACTGCAAACACTTTTTTGCCCAATGCTCTTTCAATGGTCAATTCATAGCACCAGTCGATTGAATGTATTAAATATAAACCACAACTTTTTCTTCAGCTAAACTGAATCATTCTCTTGAACATTCACGAAATTTAGAAGAATTTAATTCTTATTTTTGTAGACGTTGCATTTTTAAATCAATTAAATTAATTAATTATAACAATATTTCATTTACAATTTTTGGAGATTTAATGCTTTTTTAATCATTTTGTACTTTTAAAATAAGAGCTAGAAAAGTTCCCGCAAACACTCGCCGCTGACTAAAAATAGGTACGACTAAGAGCCTCTAGACTACAGTAAAGTAAGGATGCAATGATTATTTAGAAAACGACCGTGAATTTAAAACAAAAGAGAAAAATTCAAGAATTAATGTGTTTCGTCGCTCAATCTCACCTAGACTGCCTACCATACCAAAACTGGCCTTGCAGTAAAATTTATGAGAGCGCTAGTCAAACTCAAGATTTGAATTTCTAATTTAACTATGACATATAAATGTTTTGATTAATCTCATATAAAACCAAAATTTTATAACAACCGTCTCTCAGACGTCATATTAAACGCATATTCTAGAGACATTATATTTAAAAATCTTATTAGAAAAGCGATGATAAAAATGCTTTCAGCACCAGTGTATTTTGTTTTGTACCCGGCAAAGATTTTTCCCGATGTACAAAGACTTTTTGGGACCGTCTTTGTACATGTACAAAGATTTTTGGGAAGACAAAAATTGAAAAAAAGGTCCGAAATTCGCAAAAATTTTCGGCGCTTCGCGCCGAAATGAGTAATCGTGTTCTATATATATCTTTAAAATGGCAGAAATTGCATTTCAAAAGGAAAAATGTCAAATTTTCCGACGCTTCGCGCCGTTTTAAGACGATTCTTAGTGATTTTTGCCCTTAGAGACCCAGAAATTAGCTAAAATACACTACCAAAAGTCGAACAACTCTGTTTTTGCAATACTAAAATCGCTACTGTACCATATTATAGTAACAACAATTTGTGTGTACAAAATGTGCAAAGATTTTTGGGGACCATCTTTGTACATGTACAAACGGACCTTGTAAAAAACACTGTTCAGTACCTCCCGCAGCGTAAACCTTAGGAACAGAGGTCTTATAACGGTCGTTGGGCGTTTGTACGTTCGATCGAGCGTCTCTCTTAACGCTCAGCTGCTCGCACAAAGTTTGCTGAGGCCCCAAAAAGCCCATGGCCAAGAGAACCAGGTCGGCTTCAAAAAGTTTGCCCTTTCCTTCCACTTCGCTCATCCTCCACCGCCCCGCCTCATCCTTCTCCCATTTAACTTCAGCGGTGCATAAGCCGCTTACGCGACCCGTACTATCTCCCAGAAATTTCTGGAAAAAAGAGCATATCGAATATCTTTAAGTTAATATTTCCTGATTAAGGAGCATTGCCAGAATGTAATAATTACAATTATAACAAATACAATGATAACAACCACTAAGTACATATTTAAACATGTACAATCTGTCGAATGGATGAGAACAAATTCAGGACTGCACCAAATCGTCGTTTGATTTGCAACATACGTAATTAGTAAAATTTTGCTAATTACATATTCTTCCGCGCTCGCTCCAATACATAGTTCACTTTTTATTAAGTCGGTGTATTTTTAAGAAAAAAGACATTAAACCTTTAACATTACAATGAAGTTTCAGATAAATAAAAGAGTCATTTGGTGCCAATCATAGATGCACAGGATGACTGATCTTGGGGGTCAGCTGGTCTGCAGGTCTAGTGGGTCAAAAATTGAGCATTATGGGCTAAATTGACCCCCAAACAATGGTTTAAGCGCTAAAATAGCGTTAAAACTACGTTATTAAACAGTTTCTGGTCCATTTGAAGCAGTTTTGAAGAAAATTTCAATTTCCATCCGTTTTCGGCCTTTTTCCATTTTGGGGGATCTATGTATATTCCCCATGTGCATGTCTGGTGCCAATTCAATGCATTTGCAACTATAACGACTTGAATTACAAACCAAATTCGACAAATTACTACTTTATGTACACTAGTGACTGCATAAAGGAGAGCGCAGCGTGGGATAATTCAATGGATACCTTGTGTGCGTTAATAAGATGGAAGATAGAGAGAGTATTGAAAATTCATAACTTTTCAGTACTGAGTTTGTGGCGTACAGAGCACTAAAGACGAGGAAAAATAGTCAATGAAGCCAAAACACAATAATGAAAATAAATCGTTGCGAAAATTAAAGATATTTACTTTTGTAGAAATACTGTAGATACGAGGATCGTGACCACTTTTCATTTTGTACTCGTCGTGGCCATAGTCTACACGAAATATGAGGGGCCAATATGGCCACGGATTATCCGAGGCTCGTTTTTCTGGCGGCTGAGGCAGGATTTCAAAAGCGGTTACGCTAGAAGCCCCCTGATAATAAAATAACTTTATATATCATTCTACCAGATACATAAATATGCATTATACACAACAATTCAGAGTTAATATTCTTGTAGATTTTCATAAATTTACTATCCATTAAGAGCTGGTGAGCCTGTCATACGCTCACCAACTATATTTCTAGCGTCTCCTGATCCTCACCTCCAATAAGACAGGTGTAACAATAAAAAAACAGACACATGTAAGAACTATAGAGTCGTATGTATGTACAGAGTGGTTATTAACCTTTTGCTAGGGGGTCAGTGCTATAACTATAGAACTTGGGATCAAACCAAATATACCATTGGATAGAGAATTTAAAACGAAATTTATTGATGCCAAATTAAAAATCAATGTGCCTAAGACCGTCAAGAGAAATAATTTTTAAACGATCGGGGTATGAACACAATTAATAAATGTCGATTTTCGATACTTATCAAAATATTTTTCACGTTTCTGTACAAAGTTTTACATCAATACCAATTAGGTCCTATTTTGGGCCTGAAAAATATTTGGTCGCTGGTCAGACTGTTTTTGTTCACGACAAGGCGCCTTGCATGCGAGCTAATGCAACCCAACATTTCTTAAAACAATCAAACGTCGAATTTTGGGGTAACGATGTTTGGCTCGGAAATTCACTCAACTTAAATGCCGCCGAAACCATTGGGCCATTCATAAAGATGAAGTCGAGGCGCAAATACTTGCTAAAATCTGACTGGTCGATAATCATATGAAATTTTGCACAGAAAGGAGGAAAATATGTGGAAAAGTCTTGAAAATCGACGTAGTCTGTTTATTGGTATGTGTTCATACCCAGATCATTTTGAAAGCTGTTTCTCGCACAAGTGATAGGCACACTGATCATTAATCTGGCATCAATGAATTCCGTTTAACATTCTCTATCTAATGGTATAGTTAGTTTGATCCGAAGCCCTATAGTTATAGCGCTTACCCCTTAGCAAAAGGTTGCTAACCACCCGGTACATATGTAGAAAGAAAATTGAAAGATGAAAGACAGACAAATAAGGTCATAACGAAGTTTACATATAAATAATACGTACTTGTCTTATAGACGTTCCTATGCAATCGGTAGCCGTATCTCCACCTCCGATAATTAACACTTTCCGACCTTTGGCTGACAGATGTTTATACTCAATAGAATCACCGTGTTGGTGTTTTTGCCAAGTCTCCAAAAATTCCATTGCAAAGTGGATTCCATTTAAATCTCTTCCTTAAAGAAGCAAGAATACGAAAAAATGATCAGGCAAGCAAGCGCACATAATGATCGGGTTAATTTATTCCAAGATCATTCATAACACCTGCTAACTTGCGTGTTAACAATTAAAAGCTTAATCCATTTTCCGCCAGAGCTTAGGACTGTAAATGTACCTCGATTATCAGGTAAAAGCAGAATATGTATGTATGTTTGATTAAGAATAAAAACCAAGTATACATGCAATAAGAACGAAAATATCTAACATTATGTATTGTACTGAAATAAGAAAAAAGTAAAAAAATACCGAAACAGTTACAGATTTATTTACAAGGACCCGTGTCCAGTATTCTCCCAAAGGGGTGGCGAACCAACATAAATCTGCATACATATCGGAAACATGGTAGGGAAAGGCAGTAAAACCCGTCTTTTTCTACGTTTTACAACATGCTCTACCTATGAGCGCATAAAAATCAAACTTTTCGAGACGAAATGGTCTTTTCTCCGAATCGGCTGCGAAAGTGTCGTTTTTAGGTCGCGTTTCCGACACAATTATAAAAATTCTGAATATAAAGCGCAAATTTTTCAATTTTCGAACTAGGAGATACGATTTTTCCACCCTTCCGTGCATTATCTTACCCGTCACAATTTTTTTAGGCCAATAGAGGGGGCAGCTCCCTGCGCCTGAAATACGGCCCCGTACATATACGTAATTTATGTACATACATACTCATCAATGCGCTAAGATCTCAGTGGCGAAGGGAGTTAAAAAGTTTCAGCAAGATATACGCATAGGAGACCGAAGTCGATTCGTTGGAGGATTTAATTGTGAGTCCTGTTGTACTAAATGCGAAAATTCGCAGGATTGGGGAGATTGACGTTAAGTTGAGCCCAAAGTAAAAAAATGTAATAAAAGTTCTCAAGTCAAGCCCAATGCACGCAAGCACGTAGTTGGCCGTCCTATTTGGGGGGCAACACCAATTTTCGGGGGGACTGAGCCCAAAAAAGCACAAAATAACGTTTAAAAAGTCCTTTCCGATTTTTCTGAATTTTAGGGGGGTCCGAACCCCCATTCCCCCAGAGATACGTGCCTGAATGCACGCACTAAGTGCAGCGTAAAGTAACCTGGTATGGGCAAATCTCGCGGAACCGTTGAACCGACGCAGATGAGCACAGCGTCATTTTCTTGCGCTAAAATATGCGCCGGGACATCTTTACCAATTTCGACGTTTGGAATAAATTTTACGCCTTCTTGCTCCAATAAATTAACTCGCCTTTGCACAACCTGAAAATCGATTGATGAAACATGTGCAGCAAACTTTGAATGCGTTCATAATGCTGAACATTAGTGTTACCGAATTTCATACAAATATTATTATTCACTTGAAGTTTACGGAGGCGGTGCTTGCTTACTATTTTCAATTGAAACGAAGTGCGAAAGCCATTTTTTCTTGAAAAAAATTTAATATATCAAAAACGGGCTAATTTGTTTTATCTATCATTCTGACTATTTAAAAAAATACAGAAGATGATTAGTTCCACTAGTTTTATGGCGAATCGCCATTCTTAGACGGAACTGTTCGACTCCAGACTTTTTACCAGAACCGGCAATTCCTTTCAATCACTATTAAATATCGCGGAAACTTCGTTAGGATAGCTCGCAAAAACTGTATTTTTCGACAAGCTCTATCCATAAAAGATCATAAAATTCGAATTTTCCAGAAAAATTTCTTTTCTCACTCAGAAGGCTCTAAAAAGTGTCGTTTTTTGGTCGAGTTTGAGTCAAAATTTAAGAACATACTTCATATCTGGCGCGGAGCGCCAAAATTTCAAGAATTTAAGTCAAAGACATGCAATTTTTCTATCTTTTCTTGCATTGTCTTACCTTTCAACATTTTTTCCGGCCAAGGGGCAGATGCGGCCGCCCCCACCCCCTAAATACGGCCTTGTCTATGTGCTTAATTTACGTTAACGTTCCAACGATTTTTGTTTCAATTACCTCTTTACTGAGTTTCATAGTCGGTATACCGTACATCAATAATCCACCAATTCGATTATTTCGTTCGTAGACTATTACAGTATGCCCCACTTTAAAAAATATCATGGTCAATAAAAAAGGTTCAGAGATAAGATCTTGCTATGACGGTTACGAAAAGTAGGCGAAAACTACAACAAGCTTTCTCTAATGTAAATGCATTAAAATTTTGCTAAAAAAACCATGCAAGCTGACCAGCTACTCGGAATCATCCGATCTTCGTAAAAGGAACCATTCTAGTCTGTATATCGGAAGGAACATTCCTCCACTGATGACCCATTATAGTTAGGAAACAGAAACGCATAAGACCGATGCCTTTTTTGCTGCTCAGAAAATACATACAATCACGAGCATACATGCACAACATGGGAATTTTGGGTGGGAGGGGAGGTGAAATTTTAAAGTGCCCTTTTCGGGCCTAAAAATAGTGGATACGCGTCAAAAACATCGTTTTTCGGCGTTACTGACGATGCTCTATCTTTCTAGAGCATAAAAAACACACAAAATTCCAAAAAAATTAAAAAATTTAAATAAATTGAACAAATGCAGTTAAAACATGAGAATATGGCGCGAAGTACCAACAAAAATTTGACTCTTTTGAGCAACTAGATAGCTAAAACCGCTTAAAAAAGCACCTTTTCTGCGAATTTTCAGGAAATTTTTGAAAAATCGCGAATTCTAGGGGTGAAAAAATTTCTGGGGGTGAGAACCCCAAAACCCTCGATGATCATGTCTGATCACAAGACAAAATGTTTCGTATGCAATGCACATGTTTGTGTTTACGTGGTTGCTTTGTAAAAAATCCTATTTATAAGGAAATATGTAAGTATATTTTTGGTAATAACGATAAAAAACTTTGAATAAAAGCGACTTTATGACAAATTACATACGTCTCAATATTGTTGCAGCAACTATCAGACTCAAATAAGTAAAAACCATGATTACCTCAAAGACTGACTAAAGCTGAGACATCGTCCTGGGCCTTTCACTAATTCTACACCGTAGAAACTATAGAAACTATGTAGTAGGAAGTCATTATTAAGACAAAATGAAAAGAAAAAAGAAAGAAGAAACAAAAAATAAAAATGAAGCATGCAAAATATAGCAAACTTTACGAAAGGCAAGAGTTTAAAATGAAACGCCGTGAAATACATAAGTGAAGGCTAAATATAAAAAAGCAAAGTAAGATAAAAAACCGAAAATAAAAACAAGATACAGACAATACGAGAAAAAAAGGCAAAATTTAATTTACTTTATTAAGCTGGGCCGCAGCTGCTAAGCCAGAGGGTCCACTGCCAACAATGGCAATCCGCTTGCCAGTTCGAAAAGCCGGGGGTTCTGGCTGGATCCAATTCTTTTCGAAAGCCTTGTCAATTATGGCGCATTCTATATTTTTTATGGTCACTGCTGGTTCGCTGATGGCCAAGCAGCAAGCGCCCTGCAAATTATTCAACCACAAATTAAACAATGCGAATATGCAAAGGGAGTAGGTACAAGGAAACACATGCAATGTGACTTGGCAAAGTCCAGATTATTTAATCGTTTGAGTTAAATACCTTGAAATAGGGCATATAAGCGATTTACCAAGTCACCAAAATTGGCGATTTTAAAAAATAAGGTGAATTTTTGGCGTATTTTTTAGAATAAGTAGTCAGTTAGAGCGAAAAAACACGGACCATCGTAGACCACACAATTCCAGTGACACCATAGCACGATTTTCTATATCATTATTTTCAAAATTATTGAGGAAGAATCATCTTAAAGCGAACAGGTTACATATATGTATACAGGCCCATATCCAGGATTCGACCAAGGGGGGCGACCCAACATAAATTTGTCTGCATCTTGTGAAATTCGTCAGGATAGCTCGCAAAAACCGCATTTTTCGGCGTTTTTCGACATGCTCTATCGATTCAAACTTTTCGAAAGAAATTTCTTTCCTGCTCGAAATACTATGAAAAGAGTCGTTTTTCTGGTTGCGCTTGAGTCAAGATTATGGAAAATACTTCAAACTTGAAGATTTTACGTCAAACACAGGAAATTTTTCCATCTTTCCACGCATTATAATAATAATAATATTTATTAGCCAACTACTACCGTAGAAGAATGCAATAAAAAATTACATGAAAGAAGGATTTGACGATAGATAATGTCGAAAGAACGAAAGAAAGTTTACAGCATAGCATAGTAATGGCTCTCACCTTCCAAAATTTTTTCCGGCCGAAAATACGACCCTGTGTGTATACATAACACTGTTTTGATCAATCTAGGATTTCAGATGAATATATTATGTACATATATGCACATCACGTATTATTGAATTCACAATAAAAACTTCTAAATATCGTTCAATGAAAGATGTAATCAAAGCAGTAGAAAATATTCTCTGCAATGCTTCATTAGGTCATTCATTTGTGATGACAGTGTTGTGATGACTAAAAAGAAGGCACGATTGATAAACATTGAACAAAAAAATTTTAAAATTTTACTTCACAAGGAGCGGGACAAACACGACCAGTGAATTCTGGAAAATTATTCGTTTGTAATAACTGCCTAAGCGCCTCATCCCAATAGCCCTTGAAAACCAAATCATTCCACTTCGGAATTATATTACCAAGCGGACAACCGGTATTTCCTTGGCAAAAAGGTACTCCGCAATCCATACATCTGTAGCAAAGCAAAGACAAACACAATAAAGAAATAATATAATGAATGCAGCGTTTTTTGTACAAGGTCCGTTTGTGCATGTACAAAAATGGTCCCCAAAAGTCTTTGAACATTTTGTACACAGAAATTTTTATATATATAATATGGTACAGTAGCGATTTTATTTTGGTAAAAACAGAGTTGTTTGACTTTTGGTAGTAAATTTTAGCTAATTTCTGGGTCTGTGAGGGCAAAAATCACTAAGAATCGTCTTAAAACAGCGCGAAGCGCCAAAAATTTGACATTTTTCCTTTCGAAATGCAATTTCTGCCATTATGAAGATATATAGCGAATTTCAGACCTTTTTTGCAATTTTTGTCTTCCCAAAAATCTTTGTACATGTACAAAGACGGTCCCGAAAAGTCTTTGTACATTGGGAAAAAGCTTTGCCAAGTACAAAAAAACCACTTAATAATGCCAAAATATATATAAGAATAGGCACTGGTATAAGAATGAGGTGATGAGCAACAATATCAACTTTAATAATCAAATTACTGACACACTTCATTTTCAAAGTGCATTCACGGTACTGATATTCCAGTGTGTGAAGTAAACGCTTCACTACTCAATGATTACCATTGTATAGATAAACTGTACAACACAGTTTTTTGTATTCGGCAAAGATTTACCCCGATGTACAAAAACTTTTCGCGACTGTCTTTGTATGTACATGTACAAAGATTTTTGAGAAGACAAAACTGGAAAAGGGTGTAAAATTCCAAAAAAATTTTGGCGCTTCGAGCCAAAATGGTTAATTGTCTGTACTATGTATCTTAATATGTAATGGCAGAATTTGCATATGGAGAGGAAAAATGTCAAATTATTTTCAGTATTTTTTTGCCCCAGAAACACATAAATTAGCTAAAATACACTATCAAAGGTCGAAAAAACCCTGCTTTACCACACTAAAAGCGCTACTGTATGATAGTATAGTACCCAAAAATTTTCAAGTACAAAAAGTACAAAGACTTTACAAGTACAACAGGGATCTTGTACAGAAAACACCGCTACACAATCAAAATTCGAAATTAATCCCCATCCGCTTGATAGAATTATTTCGAATCAAATAGTGAGACAAAACTTTTAGTACTCCTTCTACATAAAATTTTAAAGTTGGAGATTTATAGATTGCTATAAATGTGATAATCATGAACGGTCAACTTGGTACATAGATGCGCATGGTCAAGGTGGCCAAGGAAGGACGAATACGCAATTCTTTTACCTACATAAAATCGCATTTGTGAGGTATTTTCAAGTCGAAATCACTCGAAAACACAATTTTGAGTCCAATAGACTCGACCAGACTTTTGAACCATTCAGCGTGGACTACACCATTCTCCACCCTTTTTATGTGCATGTATGGTCGAGTATAGTATAATCGACGACTCACTCATTTTTGTCTAGAACTACATACTTTTGAATAAGTCATTGAAGATTTCTGACAATATAATTTGAACATAGAAACATTTACGACGACAACAGCATACGTGTAAAAGAAGAAAAGCTTGCTTAAAAAACAATTTAGTTTGAATATAATTAGCAGAAAAACCTAAGGAGAATTAGGAAATTATGAATAGAATGAAAAAAACTAAAAATTAAAGCTTTAGTAAGACTATTCGAATAAAACGGTCGTACCTGGCAGCCTGCTTTTTCAGATTCGCCCGTATTCCTTTGTAATTGTAAACTTCGTTCCAATCACGCAATCTTTCATCGGGCTTGCGATAGATAACAGTTTCCCGCTTATACTTCATAAAACCCCTGCGAAGGATTGAAATAATTTAAAAATTTGAAATACCATACCGAACAAAGACTATTGTTGTAACGATGGTATTTTATTACGCTCTCAACATAAATTTGTAGAAAAGATGCTTTTTAGGCATTTCTAGCGATCTATTTGCTCACAAGTGCCAAAATTACAGGGTTTCGCGCCACTATACTCATGTTTTGACTATATTTTGTTCAATCCGTTACGAATTTTTAGTTTTTCGAAATTTTTTAAATGTTTTTATGTCTAGAAAGATAGAGGATCGTCAGAAACGCTGAAATACGATGTTTTTGACGCGTACCTACCATTTTTAGACCAAAAAGGCACTTTATAATTTCACCCCGGAATTCCCATGCTGTGCATGCATGTTCGCAATCTATCTGATACTATGCAAGCTATCTTTAACGTTACATTTCACTACAGAAACCATTTTTCCATTTTTAATGCTTCGCGAAGAAACGCCTATCTGGTCAAAAGATTTTGCGCGTTCTCTTTTTATGCATAGATAACTGTTGCCATATTAATATTAACCATATTATCCAATACATTAACCAAATTATTTAACCATATTCACGTGTTCGAAATTTGATGCAAAATTGGCCTTTTACGCTTTTATTCAAGCGTCTCTCCCAGTCCATTTTCGAGTATAAAATAAAATGACATAACGTCTTCTGGGGACACGTCACCATAGGTGGGCGGCATCAAAGCTCTGGGGAGGGGGGTGCAAGATTTTTTCAAAGGTCAAAAATGGCCTTAAAAATAGTAGTATGGAGAAAAACACCATTTTTCAACGTTTCTCATCGAGCATTATCCATTGGCATCGAAAAATTGCAAAAAACAGAAAAAATTTTTAAAAAATTGAATTCTGGAGGGAAGGTATTTTGGTTTCTGGGGAGTGTATACCCTCCAAACCCAGGTATGCACGTCACCAATATTCGGGATTATTCTGGCCGAACCAGTATTGACGTCTAATGCTATATTCTGCTTTTACATTATATTCGATTTGCATAATGAATTGACGAAGCTAATAGTTTACATAATTTCGAGTCACAATATTATATCTGATAATAGTCCGGTTAGAAGCTGACTGAACTAAGCAAAGCTTAACACAAAATATAGCTGCGTAAAAGGAGCAAAGGATATTTTAATTCACAGCGTTTTCATATGTGACACCAATTATAGGACTTGAAATTTCGAGATTCATTCAGACCTGACCGATACAAGAATTTTTCAACTTTATGTACTTTAAAACAATTTTTAATACATACGTAACATATAAAAGAAGGGATATAATTATTTTGTAACAAGATGTTAAATACCACAAATTAAAAAATAAACGCGGCAAAAAACAGTGCAATAACATAGTAAGACACCTCGGTAAATGCAAACTCGCATAATGCGTAATGCACGCAGCTGACAAGACCGCAGCATATAAATCAGTGTGTAAATGCGCACCTTAAATGCACACCTCGGATAATGAGCACGCGGACTTTGGATAATGCACACCTGGATTATAGTACACCATGTCACCTTATGCAAAACAAAAGCTCGATTTGTTATTACTACACACTTTATTCTACAGCAACAGGAGAGGATACAACATTCGTCGTCATTTTCTTCTGTCACAATATCAAAGCGATAACAGATTTCTTAACAGTTGACGTGGAAATAGCACACTCCGTTTAATGCACACACTCGAATAATGCACACCTTTGGCCTTGGTCTATGAGGTGTGTGCATTATCCGAGTCCGACTGTATCACTTCGTTGTGCACTGAAATTACTTCCAATGCACAGGTTTTCGCGGGACAGACAATGAAAATGTAATACTACTATAATCGGACATGTACAGACGGAAATTGGGGGAGAGGGTTAAGATGGTCATCTCTATAATTATTCTCCAAAACGCATTTTTTGAGCTTAGAAACGATGGGTACGTGACAAAAACACCATTTTCTGACGTTTCCAACTAGGTCCTTCCTTTATAGAACACAAAAACACGAACCAGTAAAAAAATCAACGAAATTTAACGAAATATGGTAAAGAAATAGCTTTCGCAATTCTTTTGAGCCCAAAGATCACTGAAAACGTTTTAATCATGCAGTTCCGAAGATTATTTCAAGGAAAATCGATGATTCTGCGCAAAAGCAGCAGCATTTTGCAAGGGTCAGCAGCAAATATGCGCGTGGGAGGGGGCGGGTTTGAGGGGGTTTATACACCAGAATTTGGAAACCCCCACAAAAATCAATAAGCCTCAAGAATTGAATTTTCGGCATGTGTCTTAGGATTTTTGCCAGTGTTGACCCACCCCAGAATTTGACTGCTGCTCATGCATGGCGAGCAGCGATTTTCCGGGGGAGGGTGAAGAGCCCCGAGAAAAATTTTAACTGCAACTAAGCCCGTATCCAGGATTCAGCCAAGGGGGGGGGCGGACACAACATCTACATCTCGGGAAATTCGTCGGGATAGCTCGCAAAAACCGCATTCCTCGATGTTTTCCGACATGCTCTATTCATTAGGATCATAAAATTCGAACTTTAAAAAAAGCTATAAATAGTGACATTTTTTGGTCGTGCTTGGGCCAAAACGATGGAAAATACTCGTATTTCACATCTCGGCGCGGAGCGCCGAAAATTTGAAGATTATATGACAAAAACATTCGATTTTTTCATCTTTCCGTGCATTATCTTAGGTAAATTTTTTTTCGGCCAAGGGGGAGGAGGGGCAGCCGCCCCCTAAATACGGCCTTGACTGCAACTATCTGTTGACGAAAAAACTGTCATCTAGAGACGATAAAAAGACTTTTTTTAGTCATTAATTGCACATTCTACGCAGGAATTCAAAGCAAAAACGTAAAGCGGGTGGCACGCGATAGTAAGCTTACCTCGTCTTGTCTACATTTTCTTCATTTTTCTTCTTTTTATCCGGCACCAGTCCCTCAATGTCGACGAGGCTGCTGTTGGCCGTAAAATTGCCCAAACGGGGTTTGGCAGTTTTGTTAGCCGGGTCACTGTGCGTACTCTCGTAACCTTCTTCCGAATCCGACGAATCACCAGTCAGTCCGCTTTCAACCTTTATACGTACAGTAGTACATAAAACGGCTCGAAATTTTGAATGGGGGATGGGGTACCCGACCAAGCGGGTTGAATGAACTTCAATTTTCGGCCAAAAATAGCAAAAAACAAACCCAAAAGTAGCCAAAAACCGCAACTTTTTTTCCAAAAATTCCTAAAATCGGGAAGGGGGTATCAACCATTTTCTAACTTTGGGGGATGGAAAGACGACAAAGTTTGGGTGTGGGATCCCTATCCCGTCACATGTTTGCGTGAAGTACGATATAATGACAGAAACGTCGCGTAAACAATCAAAAGTATCAAATTCGCTAGCTGCAATGCTTTATGATAAAAGAATATTACACAATTAATAACCGACGAATAAAACGTAAAAAATTAGGACCTTTTGAACAATTTCCCCGCCACCGTGTTTTGAGAGAGGAAATAAAGATACAGTAATCAAATTTTAGGTATGAATGTAAACAACCTTTATCGACTTCTGCACAAAAAATAAGCTAGTTGTATGTAAAGCTAGTTATATGTAAAGTTTCGTTACTGCAGCTATTATGGATCGGCTAAAAAACGGTGGCGGGGAAATTGTACAAAAGGTCCAAAAATTAATAAATACTACGAATGATGCGATAAAACTAAGGCACCTGCTCAAGCGTGTTAGCCGGAGTGTCTTGCATGATGTCATCGTGATAGCCTTCGGCTCCTTCAACGACGTCCGGCGAAAGTTCGTGCATCTTGGCTTGTTCAGCGCGCCTTTCCAGCGCATCGTGCATCTTTGCTTGTTCAGCGCGCCTTTCCAGCGCAGCTTCTTCCAGAATACGCTTGTATTCTCTGGGAAACACCTACGGAAAAATTAATCTAACATGATTTTGAGGCATTCGTATTTCAAATAAGGGCCAAAACTTTCAAACATCAATCGATGCATCATTATTTGAATAATTTTAATTCATAAAATTTATAACAATGAAGCATGAAGGTCGAATTTTTATTATGATTCAATTTATTATTATTATTATTATTATTATTATTATTATTACTATTTTTATTATTATTAATGATTATTATTATTAATATTATTCAATTCAAATTTACTATTAATATTATTATTAATTATTATTATCCAAGCAATCATCAATCATTTAATTATTATGTATCCTTTTCATTTATGAAATTTATAAAATTCATAACAATGAAGCAAAAACGTTGAATGTTTCAATGACGTTTTAGATGAGATGACTCCGAAAAGTTAGCGAATGCGTGCACATGGAAAAGGCTGTGAGGGAAGCCGCTAAAGACTTAATCCTAGACGATTATTGGATTTTAAAAGCAAAGTATCTGTAGCTCAATACGGTGTAACGATATGTACAGCCGCGAGCAAAAGTTTAGAGCACCCCTGCAAAAAGTCATATAATTGACATGTTGTAAAGAGCAGCCCTGTTACACGTAAAATTGAGAATAACTTTACACTGCCTAGAAGTATTTTTTGCGCTGAATTTAAATATGGAGTCAGTTTTTGCCTAGCTTTCCTTCTTAATTATTTATTATGGGTCGAAAAAGGTCTCTTTCACCCACATGTCGAGCAAAAATTGTTAGTTTGATTAATGATGCGAAATTGTCACAAGTGGAAGTATCAAAACTTTTGAATGTTCGCCGACATGCAGTTGAGAATGCTCTAAAAAATGTAGTGCAATTTGGTTCGTATCGAGATTTATCCCGGTCTGGGCGTCCACGTAAAACAAGTGGTAGAGATGATCGGCGTTTAAAACGATTGTGCGTCGCAGATCGCTAAAAATCGACTCTGGACCCTAGGAAAGAGCTATTTTGCGATGGTGGCCCTTTGATTTCACGATTTACCATTGGTAGACGTCTTATAAGCGCAGGATTAAATAGCCGGACTGCAGTTAGGAATCCATTCGTAAGTGAAGTCAATCGGAAAAAGCGACTGGATTTTGCTCATTCTCATCTCCATTGGACTGTGGATGATTGGAACCGAGTACTCTTTTCTGACGAGTCAAAATTTGAATATTATACCTCTACAACAAGAATTCGAGTTCGTCGACGTGTTAGTGAAAAGTATAAAATCGAGTGCATGACTGGCACTGTAAAACATGGCGGTAGTGGCTGTTTTGGTGTGGAGCGCTTTCGGAGCCAAAGGAGTTGGTCGGCTTGTTACCATTCCAGCAGTGCCCAGATTCACAGCAATTGCTTACATTGATTTAATTGACGAAAATTTAGTGCCTTCACAAGAAACGTCCATTTTATCTCCATCTGAAAACTTTTTCCTAATAAGACAATGACCCCAAACACAAAGCAACCATAACGATGGATTACTTCATTGAAAAAGGAATCCCTGTCCTTTTTGGCCGCCTCAGTCTCCCGATTTAAATCCTATCGAGAATTTAAGGCACATAATGAAGGAACGGTTACGTAAGGGCCATGTTTCATGCCCATTCAAGAGCTGAAATGACGCAGAAGCTCAAAGAAATTTGGAATTCGATTCCAACTGAAAAATGTGAAGAATTATTTAATTCAATGCAAAGTCGCTTAAAAGCTGTGATCCAGTCAAAAGGCTATCCAACAGCATTTTAAAATTGATTGTATATTATTTACTTTTCATATATTTAGTATTTTAATGCAGTTTACCGCATGTTGTTGTTATAAAAACTCGCAGAAAGGTGCTCAAATGAGATAAAACACATGTAACCAAGGGGTGCTCTAAACTTTTGCTCGTGACTGTACATACATACAAACATGTAACGGCTCGAAATGTTGGGTGAGGGAGGGGGGTCCCCGGCCATATTTGGGGGAGGGGGTAAATTACCTCCAATTTTTGGTCAAAAACGGCCAAAAAAACTCCTAAAAACCGTCAGCTTTAATACATGATTAAAAGTGCTTGACTCAAAATAAAAGAATGATTAGAGATTTGCAAAACACCAATAACCCCTCAAATTTACTTCAAAATGCTGAGTTTTAGTTAAAGATGCATAATTTAATTTCTAATGATGTACGCATAATCGTTATTTAATTTAATATCACTTTATTTTAAACAACGGGCCATCAGGCCACGGTATACCTCTAGTATGTGCGAACATAGAAGATCTGAATATAACTTCTCACTCCTATTAATTAAGCATGCTAATCACTAGAATGTTATTCCACAGATGTACACCATTTCTAAGTTAATAAAATAGGAATAGTCACATATAATAGAAAATAAAATCAGTTTTGTTCACTTTAACGAATCGTTTGGCTGAAGTTTGCCATTCATTTAAGATCTTTGCAGCCAGATCACTGCCAGTTTTATCGCGGAATTCTTCAATCAAACTCCTGACTGTATTATCATCATCCGCTTCCATTCGCTCCAGATCGACCGAGGCGCAATTACAGTACTGAGCAAATGTGTTGTTCTTATGAGATTTGTTCGGGAATAAGCAAAAATAAAAGAAAATAAAAACAAAAGCTTTTAGCGTCATATTTCTGATGAATAACGTTATGCTTGAAAAAGTTCGTCTTTAGCGCTTTTATCCGAATCGTTCTTCTCTAACGATAAAAGAATAGCGAAAAACAAATAAAGGAACAATGCAGATGACACATCAAATAATATTATAGCCAATATTCCTAATTTTTATTTATTGCATCAATATTTACCAACAATAAAATTAATATCAGTAAATGAACTAAATAAATACATGAAATAATTAATTGAATAATTTGTCATTTATATTAATTATGAATAATTAATATAGATCTATGAAAATATTCTTGAATAATAATAGTTTTGCTTTTTCTACTTAATTACATTTTGCTAGAAATTGTCGGTTTTATCGTAGCATGGCGCCATTTTACAGAAATTGCGTCGCCGCAATCTTAGCATGACGTCACATAGGCATTTGTACGTCCAAAGCATAGGCATGTATTGCAGCGCATAACTGTAATTGTTTACTGAGTTTTAACATATGATAACCAAAAATGTAGGACATAACATAGTCCAAGCGAAGGAAGGTCAAAACAACAAAAAAGTGTCAAAAAGCAATACGATTCAAAAGAGAAAAGTTACTATTTCATGACAAAAAGAATTTTTGAACTATCTGCCTGATCAAATCGCAAAATGGTTCTTCTCGGTACACATTTTCCCGCCAAAATTAGGCCACGTACCCAAAATCGCCCTGGCAGCACGTTCAAATGTGGCGTTTACACTGCATTAAGGCGACACATTTTTGGCAAGTGGCGTCATGCTACGATGATACCGAAACTACCTTTTCTTACACATATAAATGGTTGGAAAACCCAAAAATTGAATGAAAATAAGCAAACTAGTTAAAATTTATAAATGAAACGAATAAACGTTAAAGTAATACTTATCGTAAACATAAGCAATGCCACCCGACATTCCAGCGGCGAAATTTCGACCTACGACGCCCAAAATGATCGCGATACCACCCGTCATATACTCGCATCCATGATCACCAACACCTTCAAAAATGCAGTGTTTACGTGTCATAAAACATCACATGCAATTTCTTAATTGGTCAAATTTCTTCACATTTCGTTACATTTCCGCCGAAAGGTCTGTCAGCTTAGCATAACATAAGATTCGTGCATGAAAATGAATCTAGCAATGAAAACATGTGCCGGGAAAACAATGTAAATGAAATAATTTCAGCACATTTTGCTGTTTTCAAAAGTTGACAGTAAAAAGAGGAGAGCCGATAAAACCATTCAAAACTACAGAAAGAAGGTGGATCGAAGGGATATTAGCGTAATAAATTATGCCTTATATACTTCGCCATTAAGATTGCTCATTGCATTGACAACTCTTTTTGTACAGAAAACTTGTAAGCTTGAAATTCACCAAAAACAGCGAACGCGAAATTAATACTAGAGTTAAAATATAATTGGAAATTTTGATTTCAATTTCATACAATAATTTCTTAGACTTTTTCGATCAATTCATGGGAAAAGTTGACGATCAGGCCTCCAAGCAACACCGGTTTCTAAATTGAGTAAAAAGCATAAGAACAAATGACCACTTAAAAATCGCTGAAATTGCACAAATTAATATAAATAAAAAGAATCAAAGATAAAGATATTTACATATGTACATAAATATGTGAACAAAAAAGTCAATGAAACAGCCAATCGACCTACAATTAAAAAGCCACAAACTTTCTAATAAACGATCGAAAGAAGTCAATCAGTAGATAGGGAAAAGACATTTAAACATCTGAAAATGATATTGCTCGAAATTGTTAAAATTTTGGATGGACATTGGACGTGCATGAGATTTTACGATGTCGTAGATTTTGCAGAATGCAGGACCTACTTCAACTACAGTAATAGCACCAGAATTTCTGACACAAAATCTTTCGGCAGCAACGCCACGGAAGAACGCTTTTCCAGAAGTCGCTCCGTACAGAGCAACATTGCCTATGATCACGTTTTGGTCCGATCTGAATTCGGCAGATATATTCTTGGGCGGGAACACATAAATTTCTCCGCCCGACAATCCCTAGAAAAATGCGTCAAACATACATAAATCGAGTTTTTTACACAGCGCTTAGCTATGTCCAAGTTTTTGATCTTCATCCCTCCCTGAAAGTTGCACACATACGCAGGGGGCGGTGCCATAATTTTCCAACAAGTAGTCGAAAATAGTTTCAAAAATCTGCTATTCACGCGCCCAATACATAGCATTTGTTTTAAGGTTTCTCAGTGTCTAATCGTACTTGAGTAATCACATTTATTGAGGAAAAAATTCGATAAAAATTGAAAATTCCCAAAAATTTTATGTCAAGATTGAATAGACTGGAAATTTATCGAAACTCAGACTAAGTATGTATGGGTGAAGATGAATTACTGGCTAATCCTAGTATTAATGCATACAAGGTGTTTAAAAAACGTTACCACATTGCCTCCGGTAAATTTCGGTATAAATTACAGATTAGTAAATGAAACTTTACAAGATAGTAGGTAGCCCAATTCTCGCTCGCTACTTTGGTAAAACTTTACAATATGGTAAACATGGAACTTTTCTTCTAAAACTATATACATGATTAGAATTTTCGCGCAAAAATTTTTTAAAGATATTTTCGCCAAAATAGTGAAAGTCGCTCATTGGTAGTTTTTGCAACCAATACGCTTGGACTACTTAAATTCTCAGCGTTTGGAGAAAAAAACGTCGAAAACAAATGTAAAAAATTTTATTTAATTAATTTAAAAATTTGTGCTGTAAAGCTACAGTATAACTGGAACTCATAATGGCTTATATCAGCTTCGACAATCAGTTTTAAAGGGTGACAACATTCATCAATAAAGTGATTGATTTTTTGTTGGCAGACGTTTCCAGGCCCAAAAATTTGCTTTTTCAAGCGTGCAATATTCTTAATCTGCTTTTCACGGAAGAACTTTTGTCCCAGTTTTTCTATGAGTTGCCAGATATCACGCTATTAGCAAAAATCATTGAAATCATTCTGCGATGAGACTCAGACCATGTGGTTTCTTAATAAAACGTTTGGACTTGGGAGAAATCTTTTCCACGCTGTAATATTTCACCAAACAGATAGACGAAGTAAAAGTACATTATTTTCAAGTTTCAGCCGCTTGTTTTAAGTAAGCCACAAAAAACATATCGTTCTTAGAGCAGTACCGCTCTCTAAGACACCCTCTTAGAGCTGTAGGTACATCATGGGCGTAAGCAGGGGGTGACGGCCGCCCCTCCTTGGCCTTGAAATTTTTTTTGGAAAAAGTAACATAATGCATGGAAAATAATGAAAACTGGCATCTTTTTATCGAAAAATATTAAAATTTTCGGTGCTCCGCGCCGTAGGATTGTTATTTTCTATAATTTAAGCCCAAGCGCGGCCAGAAAAACGTCATTTTTCATAACCTATTAGAGAAAATGAAATTTTTTCGAAAAGTTAGAATTTTATGAGCTTAACGGATAGAGCATGTTTGGAAGCGTCAGAAAATGCACTATGTATATTCTGTGCCCAGGCGGACATATCACGAAATATATGTAGGGTCACAAATTTAAGACCGCCCCCTCCCCTATAGACATCCTGCGTACGCCCCTGATGTACGTAAAAACCTGTTGAAGAATTTTGCACAACACGCATATGTACAATTTCAAGAATTTTTGTCAAAAAACGGGATAAACTGCTATGATCACAGCATTTTTGCTTCAAAAATCCTTGCAAGAGCCAAAAATCCTCTTTGCGTAAAGCTAAAAAAACTTAATTCTGACGCAAAAAATTTAGCTTATATGCCGTTAAAAACAGTCAATATATATTTGCATACATGCCACTAATTCGAATAATAAAAAATTGATAGAAATTAAGAAAACAAATCCATTCTCAATCTCGCCAACTATTTTGGGTCAACGAGGACGGCTGCCTCCGCTCCCCTAAATCGGATCCTTCCACAACCGGCCACCGCGCAACAAAGTTTTGTAAAGAAAAAAAGCTTAAACTACTTAATTATGTATGTATTTAAATGTTATTCTCTCTTAACTCTGTCGTTGCAACCCCTCCTTTTTTTGGTTCTATCCACTATCACATAATCCTGAATTGTTCTGCTGAAAAATCAGCATCAGTGTATGCGCTACTGTAGTGCAAGTTGCTAAGTTAAAATAGCGTCACTATTTCGTAAGTTTTGTTAGCTTTACAGTACAAATATACCTACACATGTTGTAAAAATTTCAATAAAAATCAAAATTCCTAATAGGTAGGTACTTTTCATGGAAGCAATTTTGAATAAGAAATTTTAAATTAAAGCTAATAAGATAATGAAGAAAAAGATAACAAGAAGAAATTTAAGATAATAATAAGAAATTGGAGATATTAATAAGATAATTAGGAGAAATATGAAATTAGATAAGAGAAATAATAAATTGGGAGAAAAAGATAATAGGAAGAAATTTTAAATTAGCTCTTTAATACATACGTGTATAAGAGGTGATGGTTTTACCTTGCCAACATAATCGTTGGCATCGCCTTCGAGGGAGACATGAATACCTTTGGCTAAAAAGGCACAAAAACTCTGACCCGCTGATCCTTTCAATTTGATGCCTATTCTACCCGGAAGCCCATTCTCTAAGTATTTCCTGTAAGATTGGTCGAAATTAGCATCATAACTAGCAAGAGTACGTACAAAATTGATTAAGTTCAATTTCTCGAAAATCAATATTTAACAGCGTATATACATATATTCAGTAAGAAACAATTTAAAGTAGACAATTAAGCTTGAAAATCTACTGTTATTTTGCAGTTGAGATATTATTCCGAATGACGTCCTGAAATTCGTGCGAAGGAAAGATTGCCAAGATAAATGCTGCAAATATGTAAAAAATGGATAAGATAATATCTTTTTCACATTTCTATTAATTTTATCATTAAAATAAATGTACAAATGAATGACAACATTGAAATTTAACACTCTGTCAAAGAGTACTCGGGCTTCGATGTAACTTTTATCTGAAATAAGTAAAAAACGCTTTTGTTCAATAAAAATACAAAACTTTTCATTTTAAAATTTTTTAAAATTCAATTCCGTCCAAGTAGTATTGACAGATAATAAAAGGATACTTGAGAGTACACTTTACAAAAATGATATATAATTTAGAAATTCATGACAGGATACAAACCCCCATTTCAACAAATCATACAAAGAAGTAACTAGCATGAGCCAACTAACCAGCCGGCCGCACAGAACTAGTTGATTACTAGCAAGAAATTAAGTTAACCCACCAATAAACCAAAATTTATAGCAACCGTTATAGTTAGTAACTTTCAATGTGAGAAACATTTAAAATTCTTGAACACTTGGCCTAATTAAGCGTCGAATGTTAAGATTGAGAATTGATGCTGGACCGTATAATCAATATTTATTAACCAAAAATGATCCGATATCGGCTTGAGCTTCAAGAAATGCAAACTCGTATGCGATAAAATCTTCAGCAAGTACGTACATACGTAGATACATTACATACAAACATAACGTATGACCTTCACCTTACACTTCTTGTCAATAATTGGAAAGGTAACAATTGAAAAAAATTTTAAAAATTTAAAAATCAATAAATTTAATTTGCAGTCATAGTAAGAGGTGGAAATTGGCATTTTTCTCACAGCAACTATGTACCTAAGCCCACTGTTTGATTGAAAGGTGCTACTACATATGTATATCAAAGTCGCTGATAATAATATCTTTTCTCGGACAAAAATGGTTCAACTAAGGGATACAGCTTAAGTAAGGAATAATTGGTAAAATTGTAATAAGATGATAAAAACCAATAAAGCAGTAGATTATGATAACAAACCTCTTTCTGCTAATTTTTTATTCTATAAATTCTGAAAATTCAAAACTGCAAGGTAGTTTCTCTAGCAACGAGTTTCAAAAGACAAATAAAATAATGAATAATTAGTATTTCATGGACACGTAATAACTTAGTGTCGTGCCAAACGTCCGTTCGCAATTATTGATTTCGTATTCCAACTCAATTGCGTCTACCGTCCCATCAAGCACGTTTTTGCAATCTTCTATCAGCTTATTTTCCTACAGCAAAATTCATACTAAAGATAAGACGGGACCATACATGGGCAGCAACCAAATTCTGAAGCGGGAGGGTCAAAACCGGCAAAATCGGAAAAAGCTCGCCGAAAATTCGATTCTGAGAGTTACTCGATTTTTGGGGGGTCTACCGAATTCTGAGAGATGTGAACCCCATGCCCATGTATGAACGATACCATACATGTACATCATAGGAATTCTGGGGGAGGGGAGTCAGACGAGCCCAAAATATTTTCAAAAAATGCCCTTTTTAGAATACAAAATAACGAGTACACGCCAAAAAGCAGTTTTTGACGTTTCGGACAATGCTCTTCTTTTTAGAACATAAAGACATGAAAATTTAAAAAAATCAAGTAAATTGAACAAAATACAGTCAAAAAATGTGTACATGGCGCGAAGCGCCGAAAGTTCGACAGTTTGGAGCCCAAAATAAGCTACAAAGGCACACTTTCACGAAAAATCGACAATTCGGGGGGGGGTCGTGGCTGTTTTGCGGAGGTCAGTTGCCATTCTGGTATAGTCAAGCCCCAAGAACACGTATAGATGGGACTATAGGTGCACAGCATGGCCCATCTGGAGGGAAGAGGGCAAAACTGCAGCTTTTTTGGGCCAAAATGAGCTCAAAAACTGGCATAAGCGCTAAAACAGTGTTTAAACGAAGTTATTACACAGTTTCTGGTCAATTTAAGGCACTTTTGAAGAAAATTTTCATTTTTCATCCATTTTTTGGCATTCATTTTGCCTCATTTCCCCATAAAATAATACCAATTTTTCTATTCTAAGGGTCAGGACCCCCAAACTCCTCCACGTGCATGTCTGGATGGGGAAAATAAATTATTGTAAGATTTTTCATAATTCCATCTGTCTCGTCTCTTCTTTGCGTAAAAACAAAAGCTAACACATCCATTGTACAAGCACAGAACTAAAGAGCCCGATTGTTAAGATGTAGTCACGGCTTTTCTTGCCACAATGCAAACGGAATATCGGCCGTGCAGATGAATTCTGGCGCTCGTTTGCACAGCGTGCCAAGAAATTTCCAGGATAAAAGAGAAAAAATCCGTGTTTAGAATGAAATTTCAGGTCTTCAAATTCCTTTTTTACCAAAAAATCCTGAAAATTTTATGCGCTTCACGCCAATTAGCACATATGTATTATTTGAGTTTCTTTTCAAAGTTATTGTAAAAATGGTGAAAAATATTTGGATTTAAGCATTTATGTAATGGCTAGAAATTCAGGGTGGGGTCCTTGGCCATTTTAAGGGGAGGAAGGGGTAAATGACCTCCTACTTTGGCCAAAAACGGTAAAAAACGCCTAAAAACGGCCAAAAAATTTAATTTTTCTCAAAATCGAGGTGGGTCAAAAATTTTTGGCTTTGGAAGGATGGAGGACGAATGACTTTGGCTGAGGAATTCCCCCAACGCCCTCTTACATACATGTATGGACCTAAGAATTTATGTATATCAAGAGAAATGTGCAGTTGTAGTTATCAATTCGCAAAAAAGATCGAGATTAAGTGCAGTATCATAAAACCGCGTATTTGGCCAACAGCACTTGATTACACTGAAATCCGAGATTACAGGAATATCTTTATTCAAAGTTTGTTCACAAAAAAATCGAAATTTTATTTTGATAAAAAATAGCGTCTTGAAGGTGCGTAAAAAATAAGAATGCATCTCTAGCTGCATTTAACATTTAATATAAAGTGACGGACAAGCTACATAAGAAATTAATATATTAATGTATTATTGATATAATCATATCAGTAATAATAGAATCGAGGTTGTTCAGCGTAAGGTTACTAAATATATTATTGGATATGTACAATAGTCATCTTTCATACGACGGACGCATTAAACAACTGAATTTATGTAGACCTGAATTGCGTCGCTTGCATATTGGTCTATGTATGATGTATAAAATTATAACTCAAAAATCTTGCCATGTCATGACCAAATAACAAAGATACTACTCGCTGTACAAAATCGTTTAAGCTAGTTGTACCTCTTGTTCGCTCTAATTCACAAGAATTCAATGTCTTTCAAAAGTATATTTTCGTTTTGAATAATTTACCTGATCTTGTAGTTTCTTTCCCTACATAACTTGAATATATTTAAATCAAGATTAACTGATGCCTATTTATCTAAGTATTTATAAGAGCAAGCGTAAAAAATTATCAGTATTCTCCTTAACTGTCGTACGTTTGCAATAAAATATTTCAGTTCAATTCCGAATAGATTGTCCTGCTAGGTTTGCTTTTGTAAACTAACCATTCTGCTTTCCATCTTAAAATCCTGTTTCACCGATCCACCGATTATGCTATTTTGGGGGTAATTTGATCTGGCATTGCGAAGCAAAGGTCCAAATTTGAGCAACATGGCTTTTTTATTGAGCGGATTTGGATTGGCGTACAGTAAGTCTGTGCGACCGACGGCTTCTTGAAATGAATGCAAACCCAGATCAGCCAAAATTTTCCGCGTCTCTTCGGCCAGCATGAACATGTAGTTAATGACGTGCTCGGGCTTGCCGTCGAATTTCGCCCTCAGCACGGGATCCTGAATGGCATTTTTAATGCTAAATAGCTGGCGGAAATTACGTACGATAATGAAAAAGTCCAGTAGCTGTTTTTCCAGGATCAAAAGGCGGAAAAAACCTAGAAAAAACAACCAAAAATCTAGTTCAAATGAATCGTTCACCCCGTACGAGCCGAAATAAGTCATAGCCACGAGTGATTCGTTTACTATCAACGAATTAAAACAACAGATAAACTTTAATTATAAACAAAATCATTCGTCTGTCTCAGCTTATGAATAAATTAAAATCACCCAACCGATTCAGCTGAGAAGTGAAACGCTTAACCCTTGTTCCTTCTTTGCTCTCGAGTTGCGGTGACGGTAAACTTTGTTCACATGGATGCTATACACACAATCCCCCTGCCAGGACTTTAGAAAGGCATATCCCTCTGAGATTATTTCCAGACCAAACCTACTGTTGGAATTATGAAACAGAGCCAAACTATGCTCAGAAGTATAATCTGACATATTTTTCGAGTAGTACTCTGTCCATTCATTCATTCAGACACTTTTCGTCCAGTACTTCGTGCACATTTGATAGTCCGAGTCATTTCATCGATCTTATTATCATTTATTTTCATGCAAACAATCACGAATATTCAAGAAGAGTAAAAATTACAACGAATTAAAGTATTTTTACGCTTCATGAGGGGGAAGGAGGTAAGGAAGAACGATAAAAATATTTACAAAATCATCGTAAACTCATCATTTTAGCGCCATAATTAGCCGTAAAAAATCAATTATCCACTTCCCCTCAAGGAAACCCGGTCTACCCCCCCCACTCCCAGAACTTTAAATCGTGTACATGTGTGCTACAATAATAAAGAGTGTAATCGTAAGATATCTTCAACTGCACAGTGTATATGTCTAAGCACCAAGGTATACAGCTTACAGCTGTGCCTATTGTCAGTGCATTGCCTACTTAGTAACAATATAAGCAAATGATCACCTAGGTTATTAAACGTGCGAGCATAGCTACAATTCTGCAAAAAGTAATAGAAAATGCTTCAAAAATCGACTCATTACATTCAACAATTTTCTTGATTTTCGATAAGATGCAACTTTCAGTCAACAACTCTGTCTGCAAATTCGAGCAGCCTCACTTGGCACATAGCTGACCGTCCTATCTTGGGGCGACCAACACCAATTTTGGGGGGACTGAGCCCGAAAAAGCACAAAATAACATTGAAAAAGTCCTATTTTTTCGATTTTTCTGAATTTTTTTGGGGGGGGTCCGAACCCCCCAATCCCCCTGGAGATACGTGCCTGCTCACTTGGGTCGCAATTCCGACTGGGCATGTGTTCAAATGGCACTTGCGCATCATTGTGCATCCTAGGGCAATCAACGGAGCTGTCGACATCCCGATCTCGTCAGCACCCAACAAAGCAGCTATGACCACGTCTCTACCTAATTACGAGATATTTAGAATAAATATGCAGATAAGCGAATAAACTTCATACTAAATATATTCGTAACACTCGAAACAATAATTTAAAATATGATAGATGCACCGGGCCAAATTTCTATTAGGAGTGAAAATCAAACATTAGGAATGGCTAATTTTTCTGGCAAAACCGTTCACAGCGAGAAAATGACAGTAGGTATCTACGTATACACATATATGAAGGAATTTCGAAAAATCAAATTTCAAAATGAACATATTTTTCCGTATTTGTAAAACACCCAGAAAAAACTATGTCGTTAAACTAGTTATATTTTACCCTAATACTCCATACAAATACCATTAAGCGATTGTTTTGGATCCAAAAAAACGTTATGTTGCTATACTTTTCTGAATTTAGAATCAATAGCGATTTTTCTGACTTTGAGAATTATGTACTACAGAATAGCTATCTTTGACTTTGAAGAATCGTGATTCTTATAAAAAAGACTATAGTGATATTCTTGCTTGAAATCTAAACAGACCGCATGAACATAAAACGATTTTCATGACTTTGAACGAGCTACAACGTACATAGCTATTTTCATGAATTAAAAGGATAAAATTTCAGGGGAGTGCAGTGGCGGATCTAGGATTTTCCTAAGGGAAGTTTGGTATCCCAACTTCAGTCAGAAATAGGTGCAAAAATTTGACCTTAACGCGCGAAATGGCGTTTTTTCGGTGTTTTATATTGTATACTTTTACATAAAATCAATTTTGGCGTAATACTTCTTCTGAAAATTTTAAATTTTCGACAATTTTGTGCAGAAAAATCATTGAATTTCTTTGACTTTAACCAAAATATGGCGCGAAGCGCCGGAAAAGTTGTGAAATTAAGGCGGATAGACGTCTAGAAGCATGATTTACTGCTTGATTTCCAGTATTTATAGCATTTGATGCGAAACATCGAAATTTTCAATTGAAAATATGTAAAAACTATGCAAAATAGCTGTTTCTGCTGTTAAAATTGTTTTGAAACCTACATTAACAGAAAATGGCTTTCAGGTCGCAAAGAAAATGAATAAATGTCAATAATGGGTATCATCCGGCGCGTAGCGCCGGAAAAATTTGAGAAATTATGGTCACTGACGGCCAAAAATCATTGCAAATTGCATATCCATTCTTTATCTCGACAAATATTTTTCGATAATGGGGGAGGGCGGCCGCCCCCCCCTGCCGCTCCTGGAGGAGTGAACATACGCTCCCCACCCTCATGGTTATGAAGTATTTAGAAGATAATCAAAAAGCCAATGTCTGGTGAAAGGCGGATAATCATTAATTCTACCTGTTCTTATTTGTCCATCCGTTTGGAGAATAACCCTAGAGCGCAAATTGTTCATGACTAAAACTTGGTGCGTTTCGGCGATACCCAATTCCCAAGGCAAACCAGCGTGCTTAATACCAGTCCAACTACTAGCACCCGTACCTCCGTCGTGACCAGAGATCGTAATGTGTTCTGCTTTGCCCTAAACATTTCACTTAACATAAATGCCCAAGAGTCAGGGTCAGCAGGGGAGGGGGGGGTGGTGAAAATCCCGAGAATCAAAACCAGTAAATTTAGTGTTCATGATTTTTTGTCATTTACATAAATGACGAAAATGACCAAAAAAGGACTAAAAACGTTTTTTCACGGTAATACCGAATTTCAAAGCATTCTTAGTCCATTTTGACAGCAACATATCGCTTGTAACATAAAAATATAGAAATTAATCAATTTAGAAAGAAGTTTTGATGTTTTAGAGTTTAGACAACTTTGACACAATCTTGTACACTTTTTGAATAAAAAGTACAAAAAATTATTAATCACGCCGAAAAAATTATGACATTGTTACTGCTTTTGTCCTCAAAAATTATGCGGAAAATGTTCCATCAGTTCAAAGTCGCCGGACAGTACATTACTGCCTGCCCTTCAGGGGTAATATAATACCCAGACATGTAATAGTGGGTTAGAGACCCCCAACCAAAGTTGGTCGTCCCCCATCCTCCAAAGCCAGAAGACTTTTGACCCCCAATTTTAAGGAAAAATTGAATCTTTTGGCCGTTTTTAGGTGTTTTTAACCAAAAATTAGAGATCATTTACCTCCTCCCCTTCCACCTAAAAATAACCGGGAACCCCCATCCGAAATTTCGAGCCGTTACATGTATGTATGGTAATACCTCTCACCTTTATGTGACATGTGCGTCTAACATACATAAGAGTACAACACACACCTGATCCCAAATACCATATACGAGTGCCTAATTAAAACATTATTAGGTGCACATACATATGTACAAACATATTTACTGTTCGAAAGCTAAATCGATTTTTATGCTACAGATTTCTTTCTGTGAGGCTACGTAAAAATTCTGCGTGCATGCAAATCGTCATCGCAGATAAGCAGGCACGTATCTCTGGGGAATGGGGTGGTTCGGACCACACATGGGCGTGGGGAGTATGCACCTCCCCAGAAGTTGAAATACACCCAGAAATCAAAATACTCCCCCAGAATTCAAATTTTGATTTTTTTTGCTTTCTTAGCGATTTTTTGATGCCATTGGATAGTGCTCGATGAGAAACGTCGAAAAATGGTGTTTTTTTCGCCATACGACCACTTTTAAGACCATTTTTTGACCTTTGAAAATTTTTTCACCCCCCCCAGAATTTTGGTGCTGCCCACCTATGGTTCGGACCCCCAAAAATTCAGAAAAATCGGAAAAATAGGACTTTCTAAACGTTATTTTGTGCTATTTTTGGCCTTTTTGGGCTTAGTCCCTCCAAAAATTGGTGTTGGTCCCCCAAAATAGGACGGCCAGTTACGTGCCTGCAGATAAGTATGTATATGTACGCAATGTTCTTTCAAATGATGATAGTTAAATAACTTTTATGAAAGAGCCGTATTGATTATAAAAAATAGATGAGTGCAATTGTTGACTAAAACTTAGGAATCAGGTTCTTTATAATAAGCTAGACAAAAAATGAGATACGATTGACGATAGGCGAAGACAACGACTCGGGATCTTTCCCGTCATAAGGAGGAATTATGTATCTATTGACAAAAACAAAAAATATATATAAACAAATGGGATTCGTGAGTTCAACGAAAGAAGACAGAAAAATAGTTTTTCGAGTGTTTATATTTATTTATGTCTATTTAATGCATATTTATTATTGCCTATCCAAAAATGTGGACATGGAAAGAGAATTTACGAATTTACTCGTCAGAGAATTTAATCACTTTTAAGCCGTCTCGCGATTAATTTGATATGAAGACTTTTAACTTGCCTTCACTACACCGGCGGCTATTATTCCAACGCCAGCTTCGGAAACTAGCTTGACGCTGATTCGGGCTTTGGGATTAGCGCACTTTAAATCCAAAATCAGCTAAAAGAACAGAGAAGCGTTACAGTAACGGAGGCAAAATGGCCGTGGCTTCACCAGGCCATAAAACAGAACAGAAAATTAAACGGAAAAATATCATCATATTTCCTACGTGATGAAGATAAAGCAGTAGAAAAATATTTCACGTTACTAGATGAGCTTGGCGTGATAGATAACCATTATCACAGAAAATTTGAATGAAAAATCGACGAAATGGTCCTTCAACTAACAAACAATTTTACATTTATAAAACTAATCCGGTGATTGAAATTCCTTCTCTTTGTATTCCTATCTTTCTGAGCAGCATTACAACACACATTAACCTTCTAAGCCACTTCTGTCGTCTGATTCATAGCATTAAATTTAATACAAAACCGTAGTCTTATAAGAAATGGACTACACGCATACATGTAAGAGGCAGATGGGGGATATCTCCACCCCAAGTTTGTTGTCCCCCATCCCACAAAAACCAGAAAATTTTTGACAGCCAATTTATGGAAAGAAAATTGAATTTATTGACCGTTTTTACGTGTTTTTTGGCCGTTTTTGTCAAAAATTGGAGGTCATTAACCCCCCTCCTGAAATGGCCGGGGAGCCCCACCGAGAATGTTGAGTTGTTAAGTGCATGACTGACTACACATGAATGTCCTACGCACCAAGTACCTGAGATAAGTCTTCAATAGAATAAATGTCATGGTGAGGAGGAGGACTGATGAGACCAACTCCAGGCGTTGAATTTCGGGTGCTTGCTATTTCTTTGGTCACCTTAAACAACTGAATTTCGTTATCCATCGAACATCGCGTTAAATTACAACTCATACTTTGTAGCCCGGCAATTCTCCTCCCTCTCCGGGCTTTGCGCCTTGAGCCATTTTGATTTGCAATTCGTCAGCATGGGCTAAATACGAACTCGTGACTCCAAATCGTCCAGAAGCAACCTGAATGACAAAAATTACACAAAATCTTCAGATGAAGCTTTAGGCTTCGAGTAACAAGTTTGCAAAAACCCTAGTCGACCGCTTTTAGCATTCTACTACATATCTGGCTCTTAATTTGCAGTAAACCCGTACTTATGCACATCACTGTTGATATCTCTCGGGCAAAGCAGGATGCTTAGTCTTTCAATTCACCACAAAAGGCAAAGCAGCAATTGCGTAAGACATATAGGTTTCCAAATACAGAAGCATATACTGATCAATAATGTAATCATATCTATAATAACCTACTAATTCCTAATTTAGCATGTATACAGGGTGGCCCATAAAAAAGGCTACATTTTTTACACGTCATAACCTCGGCTGATGTGAAAATAAAATTTTAAGACCAGCTGCATTAGATAGGTAAACATGTCTTTATTTTATCAACATTAAAAATTTTGGCCAGCTTTCAGCGGTACCTGCAATACGACAATTCGTTTACACCCCAGGGTTTTTGCATTGTATTACACTACTGTGTATGTTGTTATCCATTTTTGACAATATGTCCAGTCACAAAAATTAATTAGCACATTTTAAATCTCCAGAGTAGATACGAGTCCTACCGAGTGCAGGTGCAAATTGATGGCAGGACCAATGACGCTATCGGCGTTTAAACAATATTAAAGTAGGGTGTAAACAAATTGCCTTAGCGCCCGAAGCACTGTAACTTGGCCAAAAATATTTACACATCTGGAGAGAAGAGACTTTTATCTATCGAATGCACCTAGTTTGAAACTTTGAAGTTTACACAAGCCGAAGCTATGACCTATCAAATCGGAATGTAACCTTTTTATGTGCCACTCTGTATATGCATGAAAGACCAAGAATAATTTTTTATAATATGAACGTATGTACATTTGTATGACTACTTTTCAGATAATATTGTACCTGCTTAATAGCCGACCGCATATTTTGCTCTTCATTTTGCGCTATATAACGCTCTGGTTTTTCACCGCCTTCACCGGTATTAGAACGACCCCCGAGTTTGTTCATGGCGATGGCCAATGTTGTATGAGTTTCCCAGGAAATGCTGCCGAAACTCATAGCACCTGTACAAAAGCAGCGAAATACATATTTGATAGGAGCTCAAAGGATGAGTTTGCAAAATAGGCTCAATCAATGGAACGTCAGATACAATCTTTATCAAAAATAAAAAATTGGAAGTTCTTCACAATATTTGAACTAATCGGTTAATCCATACATTAATGACCATGGTGGCATTAGGGCGGGGGGGTTATTTCGGCTAAAGAGTGAACGGAAAACTTTATCCGAATCAGAATATTCATATCAATAACTTTTGGGTACCTAAAATTTTTTATCATTTATGATATCGCTATTACACAAATAGGCATAATAAAGTATGAGACAAGTTTAAACAAACAAATTTAAGATGCTTTGGGCACGATAACATTAAAGCGCACGACATTAGAGCGTTCATATATGCAACTGACGGATTTAAGGGGCCCCATTGAGACCAAAAATTTTTGAAGAATGCGAGATAAACAGAGAAAATGAGAAAAATAGAAAGAAAGTAAGAACGAAAGAAAGAAAACGCTTCAAATTTGAAGCGTTTTCTTTCTTTCGTTCTTTCTTTTTTCATTTTTCAGTTTTAACTGAAATTGAAATAGAAAATATCTTGATCAGAAAATATCAGATCCTTTTCTGAGGAAGAGAAGTCATTTTTTGGTTCTGTTATAATTTTTTGGTCCGCCCTTGCTCACGTTTTTACGCAAGGTCTCTGCAGAATATGCAATACACCATGCTTAATTTTGCAAGAAATGCAACGTCAAGTGATTTTTTCTTCACTGCGAATTGCATTACTGATAGTATATTTCCATCTAGCGCCTTTGAAAAAATTGCAAGACGTAAGATTTTTTGGCACTGTACTGTTTTAAGGCAGCAGCTGAATTCTGTTTCAAAAAAGCTGCCTGGCTTTATAATTTTGTTGTACAGAAAATTTGATAACAGGTAGATAGAATGTCTTTTCTGCATAAAAACGACTTAGAGAGAGAGACTTGTTTTGGGATGAAAATCAAGCTGGTAGAATTTCAGCAATAAATAGAGTGCACAAAAATTTTCTTGGTGAAAAATTTTTTAAGAATTTGTGCACCGGTGCATAGGGACCCGTGCAGAAAAAAAGCCAGAACGTGAGCAGTGTTTTTTTGTATTCGGCAAAGATCTTTCCCGATATAGAAAGACTTCCCGGGACCGTCTTTGTACATGTACAAAGATTTTTGGAATGACAAAAATTGCAAAAAAGGTCTGAAATTCACAAAATTTTTGGCGCTTCGCGCTGAAATGAGTAATTGTTTGTCCTATATATATTTAAAATGGAGGAATTTGCATTTAGAGTGTAAAATGTCAAATTTTTCGGCTCCTCGCGCCGTTTTGATACAATTTTCAGTAATTTTTGGCGTCAGAACCCCAGAAATTATCTAAAACACACTACCAAAAGTCGAAAAACTCTGTTTTTCCTACACTAAAATCGCTATTGTACCTACCATATTATAGTACCAAAAAATTTGTGTACAAAAAAATACAAATATTTTTTAGAAGACAAAAACTGTAAAAAGGTGTAAAATTCCCAAAAATTTCCAACGCTTCGCGCCGATATGAGTATATAATTGTTTGTCCCATATATCTTCAAAATGGCAGAATTTGCATTTAGAATAGAAAAATGTCACGTTTTGAGACAATTTTAAGTAATTTTTGGCATCAAAAACCCATAAATTAGCTAAAATACACTACCAAAGATCGAAAACACTATTTTACCGCACTAAAATCGCTACTGTACTATATTATAGTACACAAAAATTTGCATATACGAAATGTACAGACTTTTGGGGACCGTCTTTGTACATGTATAAACGGACCTCGTACAAAAAAAACACTAAATCTGAGGGTCATACTTGTTGGATGGAATGGAAGTTTGTTAATCATTAATAGAAATGTTGGTGAGGTGAGTCATGTAACTTCAAATTCAAATTTTAGTTAGTGACTTAAAATCCTTAATTTTTTATCGTTACCTTGTTTCTTAACAACCTCAAGAACTCAAAATTTTCTGCTGCTCCGCCTCAGACCCCGTCAAGCGGTCCTTCAGCGCGTCCCCTGAACCCCCAACCATACTTTCTTGGGCACTTCGCGCCCTCCAGCATATTTTGTATACGTGACCATTTTACAGCTCTGCCAGAAGTGTAAATTTATCTGCTACTACATGTATGCGACGCTTTGGCTTTTCAAGTGCAGATTAAAAGGCAAAATGCATTTTCGATAACTTCTGTGACAAACAAGTTATGTCAAAAACTTTTCAAAAAATTTTCAAACAAATTTCACATCAAAAGTCACTCAGGAGCAGCCAGAACAGTGCAGAAAAGCTTAAAAATTGCTTTACAAAACAAAAGAAACCGCATGCATTTATCACTACCTGATACCGAGATATTCATGCGTAGGTGGTTAACTTTGCCCCGTTATAATAGAAAGCGTATTTCAATTCTGAATCGGAAAGTACATATATGAATCGTTGCAAACAGTCTCGAGTGTAAGATACAGCAGCACTTTTTTCAAAGGCATGCTCGTTTTATCCGTGAAGCTTTAACCGGCAAGTTCTTTCATTTATCAGCATTAAAGTTTAAAAAGTTACGTGAAAAACAAATATTATGGCTGCGCTCTAATGTCGCGCGCTATAATGTCGGCTCACGGCTGTTTTGAGCGGGTCAGAAGACAAAGTAGCGTTTTAAAAGGCTTAAGACAGATCATGATGCCTTTTAAATGGAAAAAGTGACGACTGCAATATGTATAATATTTCGATTTCATCGCTTCGTCTATTCGACTCTCTCTTGCCCGCTTATGTATGTACAGCTTACCGCATATGATTTGAGAAGGGGTTGGGCGATTTCAGCCCCCACAGAATTCCCTATTTCCTAAAGTTTAAAGTTTCCGAAAATTCGTAGAAAAGGTGGCATTTAGAATGGAAAAATGTCAAATATTCAGAAACCCCACCGAAAAAAACGGTATTTTTGACGCGTATCAACCATTTTTGGGCTCGAAAAAGGAACTTTGAAAATTCACCCCCAGATTCCCATACTGTGCATGTCTGCTGCTTACCTGTACAAAAGCGTTTAACAATGTCTTTAGCCGGTTCGACCAGACTGATATCAATCGGATCAGCGATGTGCTTAAACTCCAGCTGACCCCTTAAAGTGCACCACCTGTTGGCCGTATTGCATGCATCGGAAAAGTCCTCATAACTCTTCGCATCGTTTAAACGGGCGGCCGCCTGCAATTTGGCAACGTTAACTGGCTCATTGATATGCTTTTCGCCACCTTCTCTGGAATACAAGAAGGACACCCATTATGCGCATCAGTTAAACTTAAGAAAAGCTACGACCTTTGTAGAGATTGAAATTAAATTAAATTTTATGATCAAAAATGATGTAATAAAAGACTAATTAGCCTCGGCAAATTTTTTATCGTAGAGAAACGGTCTTTTGCAAGCTCCCTTGAACTAATTGCACCAAATTTCACGGGATTTTGATTAACCAACGATAAAAACGATTAAGGGAATATGATCCAGGATTTAAAAAATTGTTAAGGCTTGTACATGGTGGGCTAAAAAAACCTATACAACGTAAATTGGGCATTATGGATACAGAATTTTAGGATCAGCTGTATTAGGTAGATGAACAAGTCTTTGTTTACACCGCATAAAAGTTTTGACCAGATGCCAGCAGTTCGTGTGCTAGAGCGATTTGTTTATATATCAGGTCGATAGGTTTAAACTCCATAGTTTCTGCATTGTCTCTCATTACTGAGCATATATGTAGGCATGCTTTTCTTAGCAAAACGCTAACGAAAGTTGGCCCATGCTAATGAAAATTTTGGCAATTAAAGCGGCGTGCTAACGAATAAGAAGACGTTTTTTGGCAACAATTTAGTGATTTTAACGCTTTTTTTAGCAAAATTTCCAAAAATTTTATTGTCATACTTACTGTTTTATTTAGCCTCAAGCACACGATTTAAATACCCAACTGTCAATCTAGATACAATCAAGAAGATTTAGCATTCATGTCGCTTATTTGTTTTACCGATTTCTAGCGCATAATAATTACTTGGTGACAACTTTGCACTATTTTCTATGGTTTGAAGTTAAAATTAGCTTCTTTATGTTCATTTATCATTCAATTCATAAGCGCAGTGACGTGTTATTATATCAGATTAGTATATGGCAACCGCATTATCATTTCTGACCTTTATTGAACATTAGGAAGCCAATAATTGTGATTTAGCATAAATTTTTTGATTTATTCAAATCTAGAAAAAACATTGTCCTTCAGAATATCATGCATGCTTAAACAGCTAAATTAAAAAACAAAAAGGACATGCATTACTGACACTATGTAGGTATAATACAGGTAAAAAACTGGCGCGCTAAAGTAACCTTTCCCGCGCTGATGGAGAAAATTTTCATTAGCACCAGTGCTAATGGGGGTCGTGCTAAAAAACGCCGTATGTAGGTATTCTTTTTGACAATATATACAGTCGAAATAATTAAGTAGCGCATTGTTCAAATACCCGAGTAGGTAAGCACCCTACTAGGTGCAAAAGGTTTATATCGCCGAAAGAAGGAGCTTCTTGAAGTCAGAACCAATGACGCTCTCGGGGTTTAAACAATATCAAATAGGGTTCAAACAAAGCGCGATATCGCACGAACCGTTGGCAAATGGCCAAAATTTTTTAATAGCGTTTAAAAAAGATTTGCATCTATCAATGCAGTTGGTCCTAAAGATTTATGTTTATGTATGTTAGCCGAAGATATGACCTGTTACATCAAGGTGTAGCCTGTTTTGGCCCCTCCTGCATAACTTTTGCGCATGTCAGCAGAAAGATAAATCAGCGTACCTCCAATAGTAAATGCCTTCGCTGATAAGAGTAATGTTGTCTCCTTCGCGTCTAGTATAAGCGTAAAAATGCCTCTTATCGCCCTCCTCAGCCAACACTTCGAAAGTAGCGCCGCCCAACCGTGACGCGCAATTAGTAAAACACTTATCAATCACTTCTTCACTAAGCCCAACGGCTTCGAAGATCTGTGCTCCCTGCACAGTAAACGACAAATAAAAAAGGAAGCATCTTTTTCGCAAAGCACAATATATTTATGATTTGCATTTGATAGATTTATTAACGATACAGGTTGTTTCGAAATGACCTGCTCCGTTGGAAAATATTTTCATATATGAGATACAAAAAATAATTATGCCACCTTGTAGGAAACTTAATTCAACGTTTAGTCGTGTAAGTTTTATTAGAAAAGATTCTATCACATACAGAAGAAACAAACTTAAAAATTTCAATAATATCGTAAATTTTATAATTATTTCCCCCACCATTGGCTACCTTAACATGTCATAATCGTTCCAGCATGAAACACAACATATTTTTAAATATATCCCGATCAAATTATAGGTCACACAAGGCAGTGCCTATCCAAGTTTTTATGCAAGCTTTTATTTGGAAGTGTATTTGACCGGATTCCTTATACATGATGAGTGTCTCGACTCCTCTGTTCCGGTTAAAATCAGGCCTGCTACCAGGCCACGAATCGTTGCTCAAAAATTGAATTGTCTTGTGTTCTATGTAAATCTGAGTCTTCTGGGTCAAAACGTATTTCGGCAGGCAAGAATCGAAAACGCGCAAAATCAAAGCAGAGAAAATCAAATTCTAAACTCATTTTGAGAACGTTTCTAATTTTCACGCCATGTTGTAAGAATCATAAGAGAGACATTACTGAACGCATAATTAAATTCTCTGCAAGATGGTATCTCGACTTTTTATCTTTTTCACCATTTTATATCATTCTTATTTAAATCTGTCAGACGGGACAACTAAATTCAAATAATTCTAACAATCAATGGTATCAATCGTAGAAGCGCCTATCACTTGAGCGAAGAAATACAAAAAATACAAAATCCGATGACTTTTTCAAAAACTATGTACATAGCAAATGGTAAAAACTGGATTTTTAGCCGCTCCCTTACGTTCTAGGCAGTGATCGACCGGGCTCAAAAAATACCGGGCCCGGGCCCGGGCTTTGCTGCCGGGCTTGGTACCGGGCCCGGGCCCGGGCTTATATACTAACAACATGCCTTGCTTCCAATATAATGTTATGCATAAGATACATATTTAGACCGATTTTACATTTGTTATTTGTCAAACGCAAGGCTTACTGCTGTATCAAGAAGATTTTTGAATTCTAAGCTCTGTTAATTATTCAATCTTTCTAAAAATAAATTATAGTAGTTAGCAAGGATTTTGGTAGCATTATTCAAGCAAGAACAAAGTTTTTAATACAATAGCGCGCAATTCCATTATTAAAATGCACGTGCAACTAAACACGGTTTGAAAAAGCACAAGGTTTCATGTAGATATTTAAAGGAAATTGAGCATTAAATTTATGCATTCAGACATAACAGCGACTATGATATGGTCGGATAGAAGATATGCTGTTTGGATTTTAGAACTCAAACTATAGCGTACATTGACGTCAATTGAAATTGTGTAGTGTATAGGATAGGACACGTATTGAAGCCATAGGCGTAGCCAGGGGGCATTGGGGGCACATGCCCCCCCGAAATTTTTCAGAAATTTTGTTGATTTTTCGAGTGTAATAATTGTGTCCAGAAAATTGAGTTCAAAAAGGCAAAAACGTCAAAAATTTTCCGGCGCTTCGCGCCGAGTCTTTATTATATTTATTGTTATATAGATCCAATGAGTTCAAAAGCTTAAATTAGCTAAAATAATCGATCAATTCACATCACTTTAGTGATTTATTGCTCTATTTGTTCGTTGAATGAAACTGCGCATGCTTGTTGAGCATAACAGTAAATGTGCGAAAATGATTGTGTACCAGTTTGTCTATTCTTTGCTTTGTTTGTCTTTCTTTACAAGGACAGGACACATAATCCTATTTTAAATGAAAGGAATGGCCAAATTTTCTTATGTTTTTGCGCATTTTCTGTTTTCTGAATTATATCTTGTTAATAAGAAGGCCACAAATGGGCCTGATCTTATTGGAAGCACCCTTTGCTGCGCTTTATACTTAGCAGAGGTCGAAAAGCGCATTTCAGCTCAGAAATCTTGTACAATGTGGGACTTCATCAATTTTAAGTAACCGAGATTTGGCCGATTTTGCGAAAATTTTAGCGACAGTATTTCAACATTAAAGTGCTTTTTTACAAAATTTTCTAGGGGGCGATTGAGCGCGCCACCGCACTCACCCCGCCGTAAAATCTCGTTGTACATGTGCAGCGAGATTTTTGGGAGGACGAAAAGGAAAAAGGGTTCGCCGAAATTAATTTGTCTGTTCTGTATGATTTAAGCGGTATAAATTGTGTTTAAAGAGCTAACACGTCAAAATTTTCTGGCGCATGGCGCTGCTGGTTATTGTTCTTTCGTTTTGTAAAGCTTCAGCATTGCGTTTAATAGCCTAAATCAGGCAAAATATCACAGAATATTAGTATTCACAGGCTACAAAATGTTAAGGACAGTAAAAGATTACTAAATTCCTTGGTGCTTTGCGTCTCTTATGATTTCCGAACTGTTTGTCAATTAAAAGACCGTGAATTCTACATAAAAACGGTAAAAATTTCAAAAATTTCTGGCGTTCCGCGCTGATTAACATTTTTGTATTTCTGATTGTCAGAAACCCATAAATTAGCTAGGCTACACTACTAAAGGTCGAAAAACTCAGTTTTATTATAGGTACATAACGTTACTAACATTCAATGCAAAATTAGTCTTAAAATTTTTTTGTGTATGCCGAACCAAAATCCTGGCTACGCCTCTGATTGAAGCGTTGTATAGAAGATGAATGCACATATGAAGTTGACAAGTATATGATAATGAGCAGGTGGGCAGAAGTAAGGCAAATGGATTTAAATAGAATCACAGGCTTGCAAATTCATAAGAAATACGGACAACAGCTGAAATAGTAAACGTCTAAAATATTAACGATAATTATTTGAGGCCCGGTTGAGGCCCGGTGGTTTTCAGCCGGACCCGGGCCTGCTATGACCGGCCGGGCCCGGTCCGGGCCCGGGTACCCGGTCGATCACTGGTTTTAGGGCCTCATTATACATAAAAAATAATTTTGAATACGAATAAACGATTCATTCATAGGAAATTCTATCTTGTCTCATAAATTGCAAAAAAAAGACGCGTCGTCATGACTAGTGTAAATGGCGAGAATCAGGCACGTATCTCTGGGGGGAATGGGGGGTTCAAATCCATTAAAAATTTAGAAAAATCGGAAAAATTGGACTTTTTAAACGTTATTTTGTGCTGTTTTTGGCCTTTTTGGGCTTAGTCCCCTCAAAAATTGGTGTTGGTCCCCCAAAATAGGACGGCCAGCTACGTGCCTGGCGAGAATCGGCTTTCACTCACAGCAGGCCCTTTCAATTCTACAGATCTAATATGTAAATGCCTACTTTGTAGCTGTGTAAAGTTGAAATGCCCATTTTCGCCATCACTTTACAAATGCCTCTGTAACAAGCGTCGCGAAAATTTTCGAATATCTGATGATCCGAAAGGGGAGGATCGATTAAATTCATATGGCGCAGGCGGTATAAAGTCTCGTACACCAAATAAGGACAAATTGCATCAGCGCCAAATCCCAGAAGGGTACAAAAATGATGAACTTCTCTACAAGGAAGAATTAAAAAAAATTATGTTCATTTTTCACTGAATGAAGTAGATTAATTTGCTAAAATTAAAAAAGGTTTAGGAGCAAAACCAAGCTGGTCAATTTAGTAACCATACATCATAATCCGTTTTTTATTTTCATATTATCAATGTATTTTTTATTTTCACTCCTCCCCAAAATTCGCGATTTTCAAAAAAATAATAGTCGTAGAACACATCCTGGTTTAAGGGTATTTTTGTGATCTTTCAGTTCCAAACTACCAATCTCTTCGGGCCAAAGTACCATTTTGACTACATTTTGTAGAGTTTTATCGAATTCGCCTTAGAATTTTTGAATGTTTTCATCGTTTAGTATAAAAAGAATCGTCAGAAACGCCCAAAAATGATGTTTTTGACGCGTATTTAACGTTTTCAAGCCAAGAAAAGACATTTAAAAAAAGTTTTTGGTCCCAACTTCCTCAGAATTCTCATTAGTGCAAGTATGGTAGCAAAGTAACCGAATTTATTCTCGTTTGAAGACGACTTATTCAAATGATAGTGATTGAAAATTAGGCCAACCCTAGTACATTCATCTAAGTTTAGCATTTATGTGACGTTCAGCATTTATGTAACTTACAAAAAGGACTATAATGGCATCACACCTGGACAATGGGTTCAACTCGGTTCAACCCGGTATCACCTGACGGCCACTCGGTATCACCTGGGAAAATGGCTGGTGTCACCTGAATTTTTTGTGAAAAAATGAAGATACACGCTGCAAAACCAATGTAGGATTACTAAAACATGTAAATAGATCATTTAGACATATAGCCCAATCAGTAGTCCAACTAAACAACCAACCAACCAGTCAGCCAACCAATCAACCAAATAAATAACTAACTAACCAACCAGCCAACCAATCAACCAACTTATCAACCAACCAACCAAACAACCAACCTACCAACCAACCAATAACCAACCTAACTATAACTAACTAACTTACCAACCAACCGATCAACCAACTTACCAACCAACCAACCAAACAATCAACCAACCAACTAATTAACCAACCAACCAGCCAGCCAGCCAGCCAACCAACCAACCAACCAACCAACCAAATAACCAGCCAACCAACCAACCAACCAACCAGCCAACCAATCAACCAACCCTTTAACTAAAAAACTTACTAACCAACCAGCCAACCAATCAACAACTTATCAACCAACCAACCAAACAATCAACTAACCAACCAACAAACCAACCAGCCAACCAACAAACCAACCAGTCAACTAACCAACCAACCAACCAACTAACCAACGCACCAACTAAGTAACTAACTAACCAACCGATCAACCAACTTACCAACCAACCAACCAACCAACTTACCAACCAACCAACCAACCAACTAACCAACCAACCAGCCAACCAACCAACCAACTAACCAGCCAGCCAACCAACCAACCATCAACCAACCAACTAACCAGCCAACCAACCAACCAACCAACCAACCAACCAACCAACCAACCAACCAACCAACCAACCAACCAACTAACCAACCAACCCACCCACCTGACCAACCAACCAACTAACCAACCAATCAATCAACCAACCAACTAACTAACTAGCTAACTAACTAATCAGCCAACCAACCAACCGGTCAACCAATAGCAAACTAAACAGCCAACCAACTAACCAATTAATTAACCAACCAACCAACCACCAAACAATCAACAACCAACCAACCAACCACCAAACAATCAACAACCAACCAATTAACCAACCAGCCAACCAACAAACCAACTTACCAACCAACCAACCAACTAACCAACCAATCAACCCACCAACCAACCAAGCAACCAACCAACCAACCAACTAACCAACCAATCAATCAACCAACCAACTAACCAACTAGCTTACTAACTAATCAGCCAACCAACCAACCAATTGGTCAACCAATAGCAAACTAAACACCAACCAACTAACCAATCAATTAACCAACCAACCAACCACCAAACAATCAACAACCAACCAATTAACCAACCAGCCAACCAACCAACCCTTCCACCAACAAACTAACCAACCAACCAACCAACCCACCCACCAACCAACCAACCAACCAACCAACCAACCAACCAACCAACCAACCAACCAAACAACCAACCGACTAACCAACCGACTAACCAATCAATCAGCCAACCAAGGAACTAGCCAACCAACTAGCCAACCAACCAACCAACCAACTAACCAATCAACTGGCCAACCAAGCAAGCAAGCAACCAACTAACTAACTGGCCATCCAACCAAGCCAGCAAAAAACCGGCCAACCAACCATTTAACTAGCAAACCATCCAATAAGCCAACCAGCCAACTAGCAACCAACTAACCAACCGGCCAACCAAACAACCAACCAACCAACAAACCAACTAACCGGCCAACCAAGCATTTGAGTAGCCAACCAACCAATCAACCAACCAACTAATCAATCAACCAACCAACCAACCAGCCAACCGGCCAACCAAACAACCAACTATATACACAATCAATTAACCAACCAACACATTTGTCAACCAACCAACCAACCAACACACCACCAACCAATCAATAAACTAATGAGCCAACACCCCAACTTACTGGCCAACCAACCAACCGGCCAACAGCAACTAACTAGTCAATCAACCAACCAGCTGACTGACCAACTAAGAGGCCAAACCAACCAACCAGCCAACCAACCAATTAACTAGCCAACCGACCAACCAACTAGCCAACCAACCAATCAAACAGCCAACCAACCGGCTAGCCAACTAGCCAACCGAATAACCAACCAACCAATTAAGTGACCAACCAGCTAACCAAACAACCAAGTAAACAACCAACCAATCATATGGCCAACCAAACAACAAAACAATAGGCCAATCAACCAACCAACTAGCCAATTAAACAACTAACCGGCCAACCTACCACCCAACCAAACTGCTCAAAAAACTATCTGGCCAACCAACCAATTAGCCAATCAATGCATAACTGACTGATCAACCAACTCACAAATCAATCACTCAGCCAATGAACGAACTAACCAACCAGTCTGCTGATAAACTGACAAGCCAACCCATTTAATGACCAACCGACCAAATGACGAATCATCAGATCAATCAACCATCTAACCGACCAATCAACCAGCCACCCAGCCAACAAACCAACCAGTCAATCAATCAATTAGTCAACCATTAAACCAGTCAATCAATCAACCAACTAAGCAACCGATCAATCATTTAATCAACCGACCAGCCAACTGACGAACCAACCACTCAGCCATTCATTCCTAAAATTTTTTCCCGACTTTTCAACTAAAAAGCTACACATGTCTTTGACGTTTCACAGCGTAAAAATACTAAAATTTACGGCGCTTGGCGACATTTATTCAAAAAACTCAACTTTTGCTTATTTCAGTTTTCGATAGATGAAATCTTTCGGCAAATAAAATTTTCTGCATTTTTATCATACAAAAAGGTGCAAAATCGAGCGCAAAGGTATATAAATGTCGAAAATTTTTCGGCGCTTCGCGCCAGATAGCTATTTCAGAAAACTTTTATTCTATTTTCATTTCTTGTACAACTTTTAAAAATTTTCGACGCTACGCATTAAACGCTACAAATACGGGAAACCGAGTAGTAATTCAAGCTTCTAAACGTCCTTCGCCAGAAATCCACGAATTTTCCGGTACTTTGCGCTGGATTTTCACTGAAGTCAACGAAATTTAATGATTTTTTCGCACAAAATTGTCAAAAACTTAAAAAATTTTCGAAGAAATGTTGTGCTAAAATCGATTTCAAACGTAAGTAGACGACGTATTAAGTATTCTGTATTTTTTATCTTTGGAAACCTATAAAATGAAAGACTTCGGAGACCGTCTTTGCATTTGAACAAAGGAACCTTGTATAAAAACACTGGACAAAGGCATGCAATCGGTGCAGGTATCAGGGCGTAATATCCGCTGCTACTGCGGCTGGCATTCAAGACTGAAGTCAAACATTGATTTAAGATAATATCTACATTTCTTATCTTTAGATATGTGTCAAATTGAGCTTCATAAAAACGCCCACTTTGCGCCAGATATAAATGCTGCTTAGCTTATATTTGTAAACCTGCTAAAGTGAGCATAAAAGATAAATACATCGAAAATTTTCAGCGCTTCGCGCCGGATATAATTTCTATTGCATACATTCAGAAAGCTGCAAAATTGAGCTCAAAAGGATAAAAAGATCGGAAATTTACGGCGCTTCGCGCAAACTATAATTACTGTATTGCTGTTTAGAAAGTTGCAAAATTTAGGTAAAAGGATAGAACTTTCGAAAATTTTCGGCGATTCGCGCCAGGCATAATTACTGCATTGTTTATATCCAGAAACCTGCAAATTTGAGTTTAAAAAGATAAAAATGTAGAAATGTTTTGGCGCTTTGCGCTAGATATAATTTAAGCGCTCTCTCCATTAGGAAAGCTTCAAAATTCAGCTTGAGGAGATCAGAACGTCAAAAAGGTTCCGCCAGTTTTATAATACGCCCGTTTTTGCACTATTCGTCTTCAAAGGCTGCAAAATTGAGTTTGAAAGAGTAAAAATGATAAAACGTTTCTCGAATCACAAATTTTAAATTTTTTTGAATATTTTCATTCGCCATTATATGGAGCTCGTCGACAGACGTTTAGTCGAATATATTTTTGTACTAGGTCAAAGTTTTACAGCCATACATGATCTGGAGGGGTTTCAACCCCCGTAGAATCATTTTTCACCCTCTGCAAAAAATTTTTCACCCCCAGAATGGGCGATTTTTCAAAAGTTTCCTAAACTTACCTGAAAATTGGTAGGAAAAGTGTATTTTTAAGGGTTTTTGGCTATCTATTTGCTCAAAATCGCCAAATTTTCGGCGCTTCGCGCCATATATTCATGTTTTAAGCGATATATTGGTCAATTTATTCGACTTTTTTCGAAATTTGTTTCATGATTTTATGCTCTAGAAGGATAGAGTATCGTCAGAAACGCCAAAGAACGATGTTTTTTAAAGCGTACCGGCCATTTTTGGGCCCGAAAAAGGCACTTTAGGTTTTCACCCCCAGAATTCCCATGCTGTGCATGTATGATTACAGCTGGCACAAAATTTTAGAGGACAAAAATCTAAATACCAGAATTTTGTCTTTTTCAAAATTAAGTCGAAGGTGATGAAAATTCCATAATTTTCCATTAATAATGCCAACGTTACTAATTTATTCATAAGTCTGTTTCGATAAATTCCTAAAATTGAGCTGAAATGGGAAAGTATCAACATTTCTGCTAGATTTAATATTCTTATTTCCCGTTTCGCATGAAAGAAGCAGTTACAAACCTAAGCGAAGTTTAAGGATGATTAAGGCTGCAAATTTTGTGGCGAGAACGGTAATAAGTTTCGGTACTGCTTGTATACTCGTATCTTTGAAAAGCGATCATATTGAGCTTAAGATGATAGAAAGGTCAAGATTATTTGGCGCTTCGTGCCAGATGTAATGTTTGATAATGTTTTAAAAGATAAAAAGGCCAAAATTTTCACGCACTATTTGACAGATATAATAAATTATTTCATTGTTTATTTGTAAAAAGGCTGCTTAATTGGACTTATGTAAAGTATAGGGTAGAAATTTTCCATAATAAGGTCAATTTTTTGCGTTGTCTTGTCCTTTAAAAATCTGCGAAATTGAGCTGAGGATGATAAAAAGGCCAAAAAAATTTTCAGAGGTGAACAACACTCTAAAAACTATAGTTGTAAACAATAAGTGTACTGACTGATGATGCTAAATGCGAGTAAATTAAGACGGATAAAACAAACGCAAATAATGCATGCAGACTTGCAGAACGTTTCGAAAAAGTTATGAGGTAACATATTCCAAAACAACCCTTTTTCGAACCAGCAACCAACCACAATTTTTGGCCGCCGGTATCACCTGGAAGACCGCCCTTTGTCCAGG
>JAVLUZ010000145.1:20850400-20956533 GCA_036768485.1 Mermis nigrescens
GATAATAATTTCAATGCCCGTATGTCACATATACTGCAGACAACCGAAAAACTAAAAATTCGTAACGGATTGAACAAAATATAGTCAAAACATGAGTATAGTGGCGCGAAACCCTGAAATTTTGGCACTTGTGAGCAAATAGATGGCTAGAAATGCCTAAAAAGCTTCTTTTCTACAAATTTATTTTGAGAGCGTAATAAAATACCATCGTTACAACAATAGTCTTTGTTCGGTATGGTATTTCAAATTTTTAAATTATTCCAATCCTTCGCAGGGTTTATGAAGTATAAGCGGGAAACTGTTATCTATCGCAAGCCCGATGAAAGATTGGCGTGATTGGAACGAAGTTTACAATTACAAAGGAATACGGGCGAATCTGAAAAAGCAGGCTGCCAAGTATGACCGTTTTATTCGGAATAGTCTTACTAATGCTTTAATTTTAGTTTTTTCATTCTATTCATAATTTCCTAATTCTCCTTAGGTTTTTCTGCTAATTATATTCAAACTAAATTGTTTTTAAGCAAGCTTTCTCATTTTCACGTATGCTGTTGTCGTCGTAAATGTTTCTATGTTCAAATACTGACCATACATGCACATAAAAAGGTGGAGAATGGTGTAGTCCACGCTGAATGGTTCAAAAGTCTGGTCGAGTCTATTGGACTCAAAATTGTCGTTTTCAGTGATTTCGACTTGAAAATACCTCACAAATGCGATTTTATGTAGGTAAAAGAATTGCGTATTCGTCCTTCCTTGGCCACCTTGACCATGCGCATCATGTACCAAGTTGACCGTTCATGATTATCACATTTATAGCAATCTATAAATCTCCAACTTTAAAATTTTATGTAGAAAGAGTACTAAAAAGTTTTATCTCACTATTTGATTCGAAATAATTCTATCAAGCGGATGAGGGATTAATTTCGAATTTTGATTGTGTAGCGGGTGTTTTCTGTACAAGATCCCTTTGTACATGTACACAGATAGTCCCTAAAAGTCTTTGTACTTTTTGTACTTGAAAATTTTTGGGTACTATACTATCATACAGTAGCGCTTTGTGGTAAAGCAGGGTTTTTCGACCTTTGATAGTGTATTTTAGCTAATTTATGCGTTTCTGGGGCAAAAAAAATACTGAAAATAAGTTGGAATTTCTCCTCTCAATATGCAAATTCTGCCATTACATATTAAGATACATAGTACAGACAATTAACCATTTTGGCTCCAAGCGTCAAAAATTTTTTGGAATTTTACACCCTTTCCCAGTTTTGTCTTCTCAAAAATCTTTGTACATGTACACACAAAGACAGTCGCGAAAAGTTTTTGTACATCGGGGTAAATCTTTGCCGAATACAAAAAACCGTGTTGTACAGTTATCTATATAATGGTAATCATTGAGTAGTGAAGCGTTTACTTCGCACACTGGAATATCAGTACCGTGAATGCACTTTGAAAATGAAGTGTGTCAGTAATTTGATTATTAAAGTTGATATTGTTGCTAGTGATCGACCGGAGATCCGGCTCCGGCAAATCCGGCCATTTTTTCCACTCCGGTGCTCCGGCCGGAGGACATCCAAAAATCGGCCGGAGGCCGGAGAATTTTTTCGTTTTTGCATAGTGACCGAACGTACTAATTGCTGACATTATGCTTATTAAATTTAGTCAGAGCACAATATAATAGCAGAAAAAGGAAATAACACCAAATAAAGTGTCTATCACCACCACAATCGTAAAATATTTATTTTTAGGAAAAAAACGAAAATGAAAATGAAACAAAAATTGTGAAAATCGCTGCAGTAAATTCCTGTTAACACTGAAAGTCATAGGGTAGCATAAGATGCAGTCTGGCCTGCACTGCACATGCTATACTGATTTTCCAGATAATGTTGCTGTCCATTCTGTACGTCATATTCGCGGTTCACTGAACATAATATAGTATGTAACGTACCTATGTATATACGGTCACACACAATCATGCTTTAACATCAAATATTGCCTATTGACGCTTTATTTAGGGCAGGCTAAGGAGACGACAGCTTTTTTCTTAATAAAAGCATTGAATAAAATTTTGTTGAATGTAGTCTATTTTACCAGTTGCGGATCTAGAATTTTCCTAAGGGGGCGGTATCCCTACTTTTCCAAAAACAGCCAAAAATAGGTCCAAAAATTTGCCCTCAAAGCGCGACATAGCGTTTTTTCAGTGTTTTACATTGTATACTTTCACATAAAATCACTTTTGACGCAATATTTTTTCTTAAAATTTTAAAATTTTAGACAATTTTGTGTGAAAAAAAATCATTAAATTTCTTTGACTTCAACAAAAACCTGACGCGAAGCGCCGGAAAATTTGTGAAATTAAAGCGGATAGATGTCAAGAAACATGATTTATTGCTTGATGCGAATTTTAGACCTTTTTAGCAGTTTTTATCTTCCCAAAAATCTTTGTACATGTACAAAGACGGCCCCGAAAAGTCTTTGTACATCGGGAAAAATCTTTGCCGAACATAAAAAACCGTGCTTCTAGGTCGCAAAAACAGTAAATAAATGTCATTAATAGGTATCACCCGGCGCGTTGCGCCGAAAAATTTGGAAACTTATGGTCACTGACGACCAGAAATCATTGCAAATTGCATATCCATTCTTAAGGATTTTCCTAAGGGGGCGGTATCCCAATTTTTCCTAAAACAGTCAAAAATAGGTACAAAAATTTGCCCTTAAAGCGCGAAATAGTGTTTTTTCGGTGTTCTACATTGTGTACTTTTACATAAAATCACTTTTAATGCAATATTTTTCTAACAATTTTGATGTTTTCGACAATTTTGTGCGAGAAAATCATTAACTTTCTTTGACTTTATAAAACATCTGGCGCGAAGGGCCGGAAAACTTGTGAAATCAAGGCGGATAGACATCTGGAAGCAGTCAGTGTTTTTGTACAAGGTCCGTTTGTACATGTACAAAGATCGTCCCCAAAAGTCTTTGTACATTTTGCACACACAAATTTTTAGGTACTATTAAATAATACAGTAGCGATTTTAGTGTGGTAAAAACAGAGTTGTTCGAATTTTGGTAGTGTGTTTTAGGTAATTTCTGGGTCTCTTAGGGCAAAAATCACTAAGCATCGTAAAACGGCGCGAAGCGCCGAAAAATTTGTTTTTTTTCCTTTTGAAATGCTATTTCTGCCATTATAAAGATATATAGAACACACAATCACTCGTTTTGGCGCGAAGCGCCGAAAATATTGTTCGAATTACAGACCTTTTTTGCAATTTCTGTCTTCCCGAAAATCTTTGTACATGTACAAAGATGGTCCCGAAAAATCTTTATACATCGGAAAAATTTTTGCCGAATACGAAAAAAATCAGGTCTAGAAGCATAATTTACTGCTAGATTTCTCGTATTTATAGCATTTGATGCGAAACATCGAAATTTTTAATCGAAAATAGAAGAAAACTATGCAAAAATAGCTGTTCCTGCTGCAAAAATTGTTTTGAAACACCTACATGAACAGATAATGGCTTCCAGGTCGCCAAGAAAGTTAATAAATGTCATTAATAGGTGCATATCATCCGACGCATAGCGCCAGAAAAATTTTTGAGAAATTATGGTCACTGACGGCCAAAAACCATTGCAAATTGCATATCCATTCTTTATCTCGCCAAATATTTTTGGCCAAGCTGGGGAGCGGCCACCCCCGCCCTCCCCTTAAATCCGCTCCTGCAGGGCCGGCCCGTGGGTGAGGCGACCGAGGCCTGTGCCTCAGGCCTCAGAACAAAAAAGGCCTCAAATGTTTCTTATTTTTTAATATAAATTTTCGTTTGATAAAAATTCTAAAGTAAGTGTATTATAGGTAGATACAATCAAATCATAACACAATAAAAATGGATCGAGGCCTCCCTAGCTTAGCTTTGACAGTAGGTGCCTACTGCTTTTCTTTATAATGTTGCTTGTTATAAAACAGTACGGCGAATTGCAGGCAGAACTTTGTCATGACTGGATGAAGGGCGCATACGTAAAGGAGCTCTTTTCATCAAGTTGCTTAATAGTAAAAATGTCATCAGTGTACGAAGTTTTCTTCACGCGCGGTGAACCATATTTTCTTCATCTTCATAAGCATTTTTGTAAGCATTCTTGTAGATTAAAACACTTAATGTTTCTGCTCTTTTAAGTGCAATGATTTCGCTGAATCACTGAAAGGCTTTAGTCTGCTCTCGAAATTTTGCCTATTTTTGTGTTGATAACTTTGACCGTTTTAACCTAATTTCATTTTTTGGCTGTATGTACGTGTTACAGTTTCGTCAAATTGTATGTGTTGAATTTTGATTAATTTCTATAATAAGTGATAAAAATTTTTCATTCTCCTTTTGGTTCGAGCGAATTTTTTCTTCTTTTGTTTAACCTCCGATGTGAAAAAATGGTGGTAGTTTGATTATTAAGGTTTTGATAAACCAATAGATGTTATAAAACAGTTTGCAATTAATTTTTTCAAACATTTAAGTGATACAGCCTTAAACTCTTTGAGCGAAAGATTTATTTTACTTCAAAATTTTTGTGACAAATTCGGTTTTTTATTTATTATTAGAAAATTAAGCTCAAAAAATGTCGGCGACATTGAGCAACACTGCAGCGACCTGTAAATTTGTTTAATTGATGATAATGATATGGACATTGATGCAAGTGACTTGGCAAATGAATTGGTCACGCTTTCAAAAATTATCGGTGTCTGAATCGAAATCCGACCTAAGTATGCTCGATACATCGAAATTCGTTCACAAAAAAGACTAGCTGAAATCTTTCCAAATTGTTGTATCGCATTGCGAATTTTACTGACTTTGCCTGTTACGGTACTTGGTGCAGAGAGGAGCTTCTCGAAACTGAGGATCATTAAAACGTATCTATGCGGTCAACCTTGGGTTTAGAGAAACTTTCTGATTTGGCTACTGTTTATATTGAGCATAAACAAGAAAAGCTGATAAATTATCCTAATCTTATTGAAAAATTTGCAGCGGTGAAAGCTAGATGAAAGCCTTTATAAGGTATGTGTGTAATAACATTGCGCTTTTGTCTCACCGGTTATGTAACGTAAATAAAATACAGTAAAAATGAGAAAATACGCATTGTAAAATTGCATGAAAAATGTTCTTAAGAAGGCCCCATTTTTTGTCCTCGCCTCAGGCCTCGCTGATGCACGGGCCGGGCCTGCGCCCCTGCATTCTTTATCTCGCCAAATATTTTTGGCCACTGGGGCGGCCGCCACCCCCGCCGTCCCCCTCAAATCCGCCCCTGTATTTCATATAACTAACTAGCTGACATGCAGTTAAGATGCATGTGTACTATGGTCTAGGTCTTGGTCACAAAGATGTCCTATCTATCTACACGTGTAAAATTATATTTCTCGGCTCCGGCCGGAGCAACATGGTTCAATCCGGCTCCGGCCATTTTGGCCGTTCCGGTCGATCACTATTGTTGCTCATCACCTCATTCTTATACCAGTGCCTATTCTTATATATATTTTGGCATTATTAAGTGGTTTTTTTGTACTTGGCAAAGATTTTTCCCGATGTACAAAGACTTTTCGGGACCGTCTTTGTACATGTACAAAGATTTTTGGGAAGACAAAAATTGCAAAAAAGGTCTGAAATTCGCTATATATCTTCATAATGGCAGAAATTGCATTTCGAAAGGAAAAATGTCAAATTTTTGGCGCTTCGCGCTGTTTTAAGACGATTCTTAGTGATTTTTGCCCTCACAGACCCAGAAATTAGCTAAAATTTACTACCAAAAGTCAAACAACTCTGTTTTTACCAAAATAAAATCGCTACTGTACCATATTATATATATAAAAATTTCTGTGTACAAAATGTTCAAAGACTTTTGGGGACCATTTTTGTACATGCACAAACGGACCTTGTACAAAAAACGCTGCATTCATTATATTATTTCTTTATTGTGTTTGTCTTTGCTTTGCTACAGATGTATGGATTGCGGAGTACCTTTTTGCCAAGGAAATACCGGTTGTCCGCTTGGTAATATAATTCCGAAGTGGAATGATTTGGTTTTCAAGGGCTATTGGGATGAGGCGCTTAGGCAGTTATTACAAACGAATAATTTTCCAGAATTCACTGGTCGTGTTTGTCCCGCTCCTTGTGAAGTAAAATTTTAAAATTTTTTTGTTCAATGTTTATCAATCGTGCCTTCTTTTTAGTCATCACAACACTGTCATCACAAATGAATGACCTAATGAAGCATTGCAGAGAATATTTTCTACTGCTTTGATTACATCTTTCATTGAACGATATTTAGAAGTTTTTATTGTGAATTCAATAATACGTGATGTGCATATATGTACATAATATATTCATCTGAAATCCTAGATTGATCAAAACAGTGTTATGTATACACACAGGGTCGTATTTTCGGCCGGAAAAAATTTTGGAAGGTGAGAGCCATTACTATGCTATGCTGTAAACTTTCTTTCGTTCTTTCGACATTATCTATCGTCAAATCCTTCTTTCATGTAATTTTTTATTGCATTCTTCTACGGTAGTAGTTGGCTAATAAATATTATTATTATTATAATGCGTGGAAAGATGGAAAAATTTCCTGTGTTTGACGTAAAATCTTCAAGTTTGAAGTATTTTCCATAATCTTGACTCAAGCGCAACCAGAAAAACGACTCTTTTCATAGTATTTCGAGCAGGAAAGAAATTTCTTTCGAAAAGTTTGAATCGATAGAGCATGTCGAAAAACGCCGAAAAATGCGGTTTTTGCGAGCTATCCTGACGAATTTCACAAGATGCAGACAAATTTATGTTGGGTCGCCCCCCTTGGTCGAATCCTGGATATGGGCCTGTATACATATATGTAACCTGTTCGCTTTAAGATGATTCTTCCTCAATAATTTTGAAAATAATGATATAGAAAATCGTGCTATGGTGTCACTGGAATTGTGTGGTCTACGATGGTCCGTGTTTTTTCGCTCTAACTGACTACTTATTCTAAAAAATACGCCAAAAATTCACCTTATTTTTTAAAATCGCCAATTTTGGTGACTTGGTAAATCGCTTATATGCCCTATTTCAAGGTATTTAACTCAAACGATTAAATAATCTGGACTTTGCCAAGTCACATTGCATGTGTTTCCTTGTACCTACTCCCTTTGCATATTCGCATTGTTTAATTTGTGGTTGAATAATTTGCAGGGCGCTTGCTGCTTGGCCATCAGCGAACCAGCAGTGACCATAAAAAATATAGAATGCGCCATAATTGACAAGGCTTTCGAAAAGAATTGGATCCAGCCAGAACCCCCGGCTTTTCGAACTGGCAAGCGGATTGCCATTGTTGGCAGTGGACCCTCTGGCTTAGCAGCTGCGGCCCAGCTTAATAAAGTAAATTAAATTTTGCCTTTTTTTCTCGTATTGTCTGTATCTTGTTTTTATTTTCGGTTTTTTATCTTACTTTGCTTTTTTATATTTAGCCTTCACTTATGTATTTCACGGCGTTTCATTTTAAACTCTTGCCTTTCGTAAAGTTTGCTATATTTTGCATGCTTCATTTTTATTTTTTGTTTCTTCTTTCTTTTTTCTTTTCATTTTGTCTTAATAATGACTTCCTACTACATAGTTTCTATAGTTTCTACGGTGTAGAATTAGTGAAAGGCCCAGGACGATGTCTCAGCTTTAGTCAGTCTTTGAGGTAATCATGGTTTTTACTTATTTGAGTCTGATAGTTGCTGCAACAATATTGAGACGTATGTAATTTGTCATAAAGTCGCTTTTATTCAAAGTTTTTTATCGTTATTACCAAAAATATACTTACATATTTCCTTATAAATAGGATTTTTTACAAAGCAACCACGTAAACACAAACATGTGCATTGCATACGAAACATTTTGTCTTGTGATCAGACATGATCATCGAGGGTTTTGGGGTTCTCACCCCCAGAAATTTTTTCACCCCTAGAATTCGCGATTTTTCAAAAATTTCCTGAAAATTCGCAGAAAAGGTGCTTTTTTAAGCGGTTTTAGCTATCTAGTTGCTCAAAAGAGTCAAATTTTTGTTGGTACTTCGCGCCATATTCTCATGTTTTAACTGCATTTGTTCAATTTATTTAAATTTTTTAATTTTTTTGGAATTTTGTGTGTTTTTTATGCTCTAGAAAGATAGAGCATCGTCAGTAACGCCGAAAAACGATGTTTTTGACGCGTATCCACTATTTTTAGGCCCGAAAAGGGCACTTTAAAATTTCACCTCCCCTCCCACCCAAAATTCCCATGTTGTGCATGTATGCTCGTGATTGTATGTATTTTCTGAGCAGCAAAAAAGGCATCGGTCTTATGCGTTTCTGTTTCCTAACTATAATGGGTCATCAGTGGAGGAATGTTCCTTCCGATATACAGACTAGAATGGTTCCTTTTACGAAGATCGGATGATTCCGAGTAGCTGGTCAGCTTGCATGGTTTTTTTAGCAAAATTTTAATGCATTTACATTAGAGAAAGCTTGTTGTAGTTTTCGCCTACTTTTCGTAACCGTCATAGCAAGATCTTATCTCTGAACCTTTTTTATTGACCATGATATTTTTTAAAGTGGGGCATACTGTAATAGTCTACGAACGAAATAATCGAATTGGTGGATTATTGATGTACGGTATACCGACTATGAAACTCAGTAAAGAGGTAATTGAAACAAAAATCGTTGGAACGTTAACGTAAATTAAGCACATAGACAAGGCCGTATTTAGGGGGTGGGGGCGGCCGCATCTGCCCCTTGGCCGGAAAAAATGTTGAAAGGTAAGACAATGCAAGAAAAGATAGAAAAATTGCATGTCTTTGACTTAAATTCTTGAAATTTTGGCGCTCCGCGCCAGATATGAAGTATGTTCTTAAATTTTGACTCAAACTCGACCAAAAAACGACACTTTTTAGAGCCTTCTGAGTGAGAAAAGAAATTTTTCTGGAAAATTCGAATTTTATGATCTTTTATGGATAGAGCTTGTCGAAAAATACAGTTTTTGCGAGCTATCCTAACGAAGTTTCCGCGATATTTAATAGTGATTGAAAGGAATTGCCGGTTCTGGTAAAAAGTCTGGAGTCGAACAGTTCCGTCTAAGAATGGCGATTCGCCATAAAACTAGTGGAACTAATCATCTTCTGTATTTTTTTAAATAGTCAGAATGATAGATAAAACAAATTAGCCCGTTTTTGATATATTAAATTTTTTTCAAGAAAAAATGGCTTTCGCACTTCGTTTCAATTGAAAATAGTAAGCAAGCACCGCCTCCGTAAACTTCAAGTGAATAATAATATTTGTATGAAATTCGGTAACACTAATGTTCAGCATTATGAACGCATTCAAAGTTTGCTGCACATGTTTCATCAATCGATTTTCAGGTTGTGCAAAGGCGAGTTAATTTATTGGAGCAAGAAGGCGTAAAATTTATTCCAAACGTCGAAATTGGTAAAGATGTCCCGGCGCATATTTTAGCGCAAGAAAATGACGCTGTGCTCATCTGCGTCGGTTCAACGGTTCCGCGAGATTTGCCCATACCAGGTTACTTTACGCTGCACTTAGTGCGTGCATTCAGGCACGTATCTCTGGGGGAATGGGGGTTCGGACCCCCCTAAAATTCAGAAAAATCGGAAAGGACTTTTTAAACGTTATTTTGTGCTTTTTTGGGCTCAGTCCCCCCGAAAATTGGTGTTGCCCCCCAAATAGGACGGCCAACTACGTGCTTGCGTGCATTGGGCTTGACTTGAGAACTTTTATTACATTTTTTTACTTTGGGCTCAACTTAACGTCAATCTCCCCAATCCTGCGAATTTTCGCATTTAGTACAACAGGACTCACAATTAAATCCTCCAACGAATCGACTTCGGTCTCCTATGCGTATATCTTGCTGAAACTTTTTAACTCCCTTCGCCACTGAGATCTTAGCGCATTGATGAGTATGTATGTACATAAATTACGTATATGTACGGGGCCGTATTTCAGGCGCAGGGAGCTGCCCCCTCTATTGGCCTAAAAAAATTGTGACGGGTAAGATAATGCACGGAAGGGTGGAAAAATCGTATCTCCTAGTTCGAAAATTGAAAAATTTGCGCTTTATATTCAGAATTTTTATAATTGTGTCGGAAACGCGACCTAAAAACGACACTTTCGCAGCCGATTCGGAGAAAAGACCATTTCGTCTCGAAAAGTTTGATTTTTATGCGCTCATAGGTAGAGCATGTTGTAAAACGTAGAAAAAGACGGGTTTTACTGCCTTTCCCTACCATGTTTCCGATATGTATGCAGATTTATGTTGGTTCGCCACCCCTTTGGGAGAATACTGGACACGGGTCCTTGTAAATAAATCTGTAACTGTTTCGGTATTTTTTTACTTTTTTCTTATTTCAGTACAATACATAATGTTAGATATTTTCGTTCTTATTGCATGTATACTTGGTTTTTATTCTTAATCAAACATACATACATATTCTGCTTTTACCTGATAATCGAGGTACATTTACAGTCCTAAGCTCTGGCGGAAAATGGATTAAGCTTTTAATTGTTAACACGCAAGTTAGCAGGTGTTATGAATGATCTTGGAATAAATTAACCCGATCATTATGTGCGCTTGCTTGCCTGATCATTTTTTCGTATTCTTGCTTCTTTAAGGAAGAGATTTAAATGGAATCCACTTTGCAATGGAATTTTTGGAGACTTGGCAAAAACACCAACACGGTGATTCTATTGAGTATAAACATCTGTCAGCCAAAGGTCGGAAAGTGTTAATTATCGGAGGTGGAGATACGGCTACCGATTGCATAGGAACGTCTATAAGACAAGTACGTATTATTTATATGTAAACTTCGTTATGACCTTATTTGTCTGTCTTTCATCTTTCAATTTTCTTTCTACATATGTACCGGGTGGTTAGCAACCTTTTGCTAAGGGGTAAGCGCTATAACTATAGGGCTTCGGATCAAACTAACTATACCATTAGATAGAGAATGTTAAACGGAATTCATTGATGCCAGATTAATGATCAGTGTGCCTATCACTTGTGCGAGAAACAGCTTTCAAAATGATCTGGGTATGAACACATACCAATAAACAGACTACGTCGATTTTCAAGACTTTTCCACATATTTTCCTCCTTTCTGTGCAAAATTTCATATGATTATCGACCAGTCAGATTTTAGCAAGTATTTGCGCCTCGACTTCATCTTTATGAATGGCCCAATGGTTTCGGCGGCATTTAAGTTGAGTGAATTTCCGAGCCAAACATCGTTACCCCAAAATTCGACGTTTGATTGTTTTAAGAAATGTTGGGTTGCATTAGCTCGCATGCAAGGCGCCTTGTCGTGAACAAAAACAGTCTGACCAGCGACCAAATATTTTTCAGGCCCAAAATAGGACCTAATTGGTATTGATGTAAAACTTTGTACAGAAACGTGAAAAATATTTTGATAAGTATCGAAAATCGACATTTATTAATTGTGTTCATACCCCGATCGTTTAAAAATTATTTCTCTTGACGGTCTTAGGCACATTGATTTTTAATTTGGCATCAATAAATTTCGTTTTAAATTCTCTATCCAATGGTATATTTGGTTTGATCCCAAGTTCTATAGTTATAGCACTGACCCCCTAGCAAAAGGTTAATAACCACTCTGTACATACATACGACTCTATAGTTCTTACATGTGTCTGTTTTTTTATTGTTACACCTGTCTTATTGGAGGTGAGGATCAGGAGACGCTAGAAATATAGTTGGTGAGCGTATGACAGGCTCACCAGCTCTTAATGGATAGTAAATTTATGAAAATCTACAAGAATATTAACTCTGAATTGTTGTGTATAATGCATATTTATGTATCTGGTAGAATGATATATAAAGTTATTTTATTATCAGGGGGCTTCTAGCGTAACCGCTTTTGAAATCCTGCCTCAGCCGCCAGAAAAACGAGCCTCGGATAATCCGTGGCCATATTGGCCCCTCATATTTCGTGTAGACTATGGCCACGACGAGTACAAAATGAAAAGTGGTCACGATCCTCGTATCTACAGTATTTCTACAAAAGTAAATATCTTTAATTTTCGCAACGATTTATTTTCATTATTGTGTTTTGGCTTCATTGACTATTTTTCCTCGTCTTTAGTGCTCTGTACGCCACAAACTCAGTACTGAAAAGTTATGAATTTTCAATACTCTCTCTATCTTCCATCTTATTAACGCACACAAGGTATCCATTGAATTATCCCACGCTGCGCTCTCCTTTATGCAGTCACTAGTGTACATAAAGTAGTAATTTGTCGAATTTGGTTTGTAATTCAAGTCGTTATAGTTGCAAATGCATTGAATTGGCACCAGACATGCACATGGGGAATATACATAGATCCCCCAAAATGGAAAAAGGCCGAAAACGGATGGAAATTGAAATTTTCTTCAAAACTGCTTCAAATGGACCAGAAACTGTTTAATAACGTAGTTTTAACGCTATTTTAGCGCTTAAACCATTGTTTGGGGGTCAATTTAGCCCATAATGCTCAATTTTTGACCCACTAGACCTGCAGACCAGCTGACCCCCAAGATCAGTCATCCTGTGCATCTATGATTGGCACCAAATGACTCTTTTATTTATCTGAAACTTCATTGTAATGTTAAAGGTTTAATGTCTTTTTTCTTAAAAATACACCGACTTAATAAAAAGTGAACTATGTATTGGAGCGAGCGCGGAAGAATATGTAATTAGCAAAATTTTACTAATTACGTATGTTGCAAATCAAACGACGATTTGGTGCAGTCCTGAATTTGTTCTCATCCATTCGACAGATTGTACATGTTTAAATATGTACTTAGTGGTTGTTATCATTGTATTTGTTATAATTGTAATTATTACATTCTGGCAATGCTCCTTAATCAGGAAATATTAACTTAAAGATATTCGATATGCTCTTTTTTCCAGAAATTTCTGGGAGATAGTACGGGTCGCGTAAGCGGCTTATGCACCGCTGAAGTTAAATGGGAGAAGGATGAGGCGGGGCGGTGGAGGATGAGCGAAGTGGAAGGAAAGGGCAAACTTTTTGAAGCCGACCTGGTTCTCTTGGCCATGGGCTTTTTGGGGCCTCAGCAAACTTTGTGCGAGCAGCTGAGCGTTAAGAGAGACGCTCGATCGAACGTACAAACGCCCAACGACCGTTATAAGACCTCTGTTCCGAAGGTTTACGCTGCGGGAGGTACTGAACAGTGTTTTTTACAAGGTCCGTTTGTACATGTACAAAGATGGTCCCCAAAAATCTTTGCACATTTTGTACACACAAATTGTTGTTACTATAATATGGTACAGTAGCGATTTTAGTATTGCAAAAACAGAGTTGTTCGACTTTTGGTAGTGTATTTTAGCTAATTTCTGGGTCTCTAAGGGCAAAAATCACTAAGAATCGTCTTAAAACGGCGCGAAGCGTCGGAAAATTTGACATTTTTCCTTTTGAAATGCAATTTCTGCCATTTTAAAGATATATATAGAACACGATTACTCATTTCGGCGCGAAGCGCCGAAAATTTTTGCGAATTTCGGACCTTTTTTTCAATTTTTGTCTTCCCAAAAATCTTTGTACATGTACAAAGACGGTCCCAAAAAGTCTTTGTACATCGGGAAAAATCTTTGCCGGGTACAAAACAAAATACACTGGTGCTGAAAGCATTTTTATCATCGCTTTTCTAATAAGATTTTTAAATATAATGTCTCTAGAATATGCGTTTAATATGACGTCTGAGAGACGGTTGTTATAAAATTTTGGTTTTATATGAGATTAATCAAAACATTTATATGTCATAGTTAAATTAGAAATTCAAATCTTGAGTTTGACTAGCGCTCTCATAAATTTTACTGCAAGGCCAGTTTTGGTATGGTAGGCAGTCTAGGTGAGATTGAGCGACGAAACACATTAATTCTTGAATTTTTCTCTTTTGTTTTAAATTCACGGTCGTTTTCTAAATAATCATTGCATCCTTACTTTACTGTAGTCTAGAGGCTCTTAGTCGTACCTATTTTTAGTCAGCGGCGAGTGTTTGCGGGAACTTTTCTAGCTCTTATTTTAAAAGTACAAAATGATTAAAAAAGCATTAAATCTCCAAAAATTGTAAATGAAATATTGTTATAATTAATTAATTTAATTGATTTAAAAATGCAACGTCTACAAAAATAAGAATTAAATTCTTCTAAATTTCGTGAATGTTCAAGAGAATGATTCAGTTTAGCTGAAGAAAAAGTTGTGGTTTATATTTAATACATTCAATCGACTGGTGCTATGAATTGACCATTGAAAGAGCATTGGGCAAAAAAGTGTTTGCAGTCATGGAATAAAAGCACCACCGTGTAAAGTCTTATTTGCTTAAGAACGTAGCTCTGGTAATAAAGAGAAGTTCGAAGTCACGTTTTTGCGGAATACGTCGGGAAAGATGAGCTCTGTATAGTTTTTGTTCCTACATTAATATATCAGCAAAACTGAGCCGTACCGTAACTTATTGAGTCCGTGCGGGAGTTGAATACTGCATTTTAATAATGGAAACTATTTGGAAACAGCTGAAGTGACTATGATTTCGCCCAAAAAATATCGTTTGCCTGGGATCATTTTCATCTATTATCATTATTCATTATCTACGGGGGAAGATTTTCCCAAAAACTTTTTAACCCTCTTCCCCAGAATTCACGATTTTCCGTAAAGTAGTCCATATAAAAAGTTCTTTTGAAGCATTTTTAGCGATTCGATCCAAAAGTGTATTTGTTCGGCGCTTCGCGCCATATACAGATTGGCGCGCGTATATGTTTCATACGTTCTTTTTCCTTAGTCGCTTCAGTTTTTATTCGTATAACATAAAACCTTACCAGATTATGGTACAAGCATAAAAGTTTTATCGTGCAAAGTTTTGCCGGTCATGTTCTATATCTCGCAAAAAATACACTTTTACGTATTCACTACTTTTTTCCGAAACTTTAAATAAATGAAGCATTATTCTGGCAAGACTTTCCGGTGAATTTCAACTGTAATTTCAAATAAAGGCATAAGTAATGTGATTTCGCTTTTCCTGAATCTTTAATTGGCACCTTATGTAAGCTTCAGATTTAGTAAATCTCTACAGGCACTTGTTTCTGGGGGAATGGGGGGATTCGGACCCCCTCCCAAAATTCAGAAAAATCGGAAAAATAGGACTTTTTAAACGTTATTTTGTGCTATTTTTGGGCTTAGTCCCCCCCCAAATTGGTGTCGGTCCCCCCAAAAATAGACGGCCAGCTACGTGCCTGAATCTCCAAACGAAAATCGTGCAACGTCAAGTCGGTAGAATAATCAGACCAGCTAAGGCTAGATGAGTCGTGGATTCGACTTCCGTGCTTCGGCCTCCTAATTTCCTCAATTTGACGCTATGTCATTTTTTCTTCGTAATTTATGAAGGCCAATGTCTACGAAATGCACTATTCCAACATTCAAAAAAAATTGTGCTGAAATGTTCTGCTCAGTTGTTGCGAACGTAATTTGAAATTTTCGAAAATGTTTGTGCTCACACAAAAGTGTAATACTATTGGAGTGTGAACTTTGGCAATGTAATAGTTCAGATAATAAAACTTGTATGTATACTTTATAACCTGGTAAAATTTCGTGTTGTCTGAATAAAACTTGTAGCAGCTATAGAAAAACGAAACATGGAGTAGATATGTGCATCACCCTGTACTCATTTTTTGATTATACAGGGTGGTTCAAAAAACGAATTGCTTATTGATTTTTATAAATTCTCAATTACTGAACCGAATGAAACGCGGTTTGCTTTGTTCAAGATCATATGACCTATGTAAGAATGTGGCAAAATTTTATTTACGCAGGTTGGGTTGCTGTTAGTCTACAAAAAAATTTGGCAGAAGCCGTTTTCTAAGTCATGAAGCATCTGCTAGAAGCATTATTTGCCTTTGTAACCTTCTAACTTTACAGAAACTTAATACACTTAAATGAAACTTCTTTCAATTTAAAGCTTTACAGCCCATTAAATTGCCTGTCACTCACCCGATTTGCTTTACGGGTCCCAGTTAAAGTTGCTGCAAAATAATGTAACTTAAATCGAAGATTTTATATTTTGGCAACCGCTAGCAAATTAAAAACGTTGATGTATGAGTGCAACAATCCGTGTTTAAAGTGCTGCTGTGATGCACAGACTAAACCAAACAAAATAAAAATAAATAGAGCAGCAAACAAACAATATTGGCTTCATGTGAACCAAACTGCGTTGAATTATCTTTTGTCGGAGAGTTACACTGTTGTAAAGATCGCCTAATTTGGCAAAAATCTGCAAGCAACATAAAAAACGACTTTTGCTTAATTTAGTGTAAACCAAGAGCAGCTTGACCTGCATAATTAAAACTTTAGCGCTTTTTTTGTAGACGTAATAGGCTCTTAGAAAAAGCGTACCGCATTCAATTTGGTCAAGAATATGTGAAGTGGAAGGGATCAATATGGCATTCGTTTTTTAAGCCACCCTATATTTTGTTCGAATTTATTTGAATTTTTTGATATTTTTTGCAATTTTTTATGTTTTTACGTTTTAAAAAGATAGAGCGTCTTCAGAAACGCCTAAAAGTGATGTTTTGACGCGTATTCACCGGTTTCGAGTCTAAAAGCGGCACTTCAGATATGAGGGCATTAGGGATGCAACGGGTACCCGAACAAAATTTAGGTCCCGAACTCGAATAAACTGAAGTCTACTACCCGAATCCAAATAAATTCATTTTGACTTACCGAACCCGAATGTTTTTACAATTTTTCCGGGTTCATTTGGGTATTTTTAAGCACTGAAACGTCACAATTTTAGGTCAAAACTTCAAACATTTCTGGCGCTTCGCGCCGATTTTGTTCTTAATCTTCCAGCATTTGTCAGTCTTTTTTTCACAAAATGCTTGTCAAATGAAATTTCACTTCAAAAACTGCTTCGTTACTCATCTGTACAATTTTTCTATCAAGTTAAACTTCATAAATAGCAGCTTTTTGGCCAGTGAGCAAGCGATTTACTGACGCAGGATGAACTGGGCAAATTCTGCAGTTGAAGTTATTATTGGCGTTAATCTCAAAATGAAATTGGACACTGCTTTGGAATATACATATACACGGGCATACGCAGGGGGCGCCGTTCATAGGTGGGCGGCATTAAATTTCTGGGGAGTGGAATATTTTTCAAAGGTCAAAAAATTGTCTTAAAAATGGTGGTATGGCGAAAAAATAACATTTTTCAACGTTTCTTATCAAGCACTATCCATTGGCATCAAAAAATTGCGAAAAAATGACAAAAAATTTCAAAAATTGAATTTTTGGGAGTATTATGGTTTCTCGGAGGTGCATACCCCAAAACCCCCCCACGCCCAGGTGTGGCAGCGTCCCCTACGCCCAAAACTATTTTAGAAAAATGGAATAATGCATGGAAAATAATGAAAATTGTCACCTTTTTTATCGAACTATCTCAAAATTTTCGGCGCTTCGCGCCTTTGGATTGCCCTTGGATTGTTCCATAAGTTTGGCGCGGTCAAAAAAACATCATTTTTCATAGTTATTGAGAAAATGCTTTTTAAAAAGTTCAAATTTTGTTAACGTATTGGATAGAGCACGTTCGGAAACGTAAGAAAATGTACTTTATTTTGCGTATCGTCGAGCATATCCCGAAGTATATGGTCGTTAAGTTATGGACGCTACCCCCTTAACAAATCCTACGTGCGCCCCTGTACATGCATGTTTTAGTAAATTCTTAAATTAAGGCAGCTAGTAAAAAATTAAACAATTGCCTGATAAATATAATTCTGTTGTTAAAAATATGTATATGTAAAATATATCACTAAATGAGAAAAACGCTTGTTGAGGGGTGAACAATAAAAGTTAGATTTTTCAAGTGGTAGTACAGAGCATTTAAGTCAAAGTGAGACGCAAGGCTTACGCAAGATGTGCACATTATTTTCTGACATCGGTAATTTTATGCCTTATTCGTCTCTACAAAACCTAAAAACTTTGTTTCAGACGACGAGAATTACAAAATTGTTTCGTGCTGTGGTCAGTTCAATTTTCTGCTTTATTCGTCATCAAAAAAACTCAAATTCAAACTGAGGACTATAAATATATGGAAAATTTTTCGGCGCTTCGCGCTGTATTGACAAGTTATTGTCTTTTCTATTGTCAGAGACCCAGAAATTGTTAAAGCGCTCTACTGAAAGTCGTAAAACAAAGTTTTTCGCATCCAATAGAAATAGAAGGCACCACAATGGCACAGGATGCATGGTTTAAGAGGTCAATCCAGTCTAGCCTGAGGGTCAGATGGGAATGAAAGACCTAAAATTCTAGGCTTTATCCACCTTCAATGGCCTCAAAACGTTAAGTAAACATTAGAGCACGAAAGCTACCTTTACAATTCTCAAGGACATTGTTTTACCCGTTTTTTGCCCAATTTTGAGCTTCTTGTCCTCAAAATCTTATACGTTTCCTTTCTGATGGTAAAAAAGACCCCCAGCCTCCATATATATGTCTATTAGGCACTGAAAAAGTATGCAAGAATGTAACATCAAGTTTTTTTAACGTTAAAGAAATACACCATTCTATTGTACATATGTAGTTTATTATTCGTATATTTTTTGCTGTACTACCCGAACCCGATCGGGTATTGATTTGGGTATCCGAATCCGAAGCCAAATAAACTGAACTGGATTACCCGAACCCGAATAAACTTAAGTGAACTACCCGAATACACTAAAATTCATCACCCGTTGCATCCCTTAAGGGCATAAAATTGAGTTTTTTTAAATCATGTCTTATTGATGTGCATCTATTTAATTAGACTTAACGTTTTAGACTGTAGACGGGGACAGTCTTTGGTAGTGTGGGCCATACATGAAGGCAGACAGGCTGCTCGGGAAATCGACTATTTCTTGATGGGCAAAACTTCGTTGGCCGGACCCGGAGGTATGGTGTCAGCGCCAATCAAAAGAGGATGAATCGCTGTATAGTTTTAAACGTCCTTGCTGCTTACATTTACCGCACGAGTTCTTTGTTTATGCGATTTTATAAATTTGCTTGATGAAATTTTATTGTGATTGCTTGTAGATTTTTTTGATATCATCGTCTTTAATTCTTTGCCTTGTGTCATTCTGCTCCGATTTTCTTCGGCATTTCGCATTGCGAATTATTTCCACTTTTGTACTGCGCTACATCCTTAGATATTCATCGATTATTTTGCTGCTGTGAAGCAGAAACACACTTAATTTATTTGAATTTTTAATTCCAAAAGGGCGGATTTAAGGGGGCGGCCGCTCCCTCCCCATTGGCCAAAAATAATTGACGAGATAAAGAATGGATATGTCAATTTGCAATGATTTGTGGCCGTCAGTGATCATAATTTCTCAAATTTTTCCGGCGCTTTGCGCCGGATAGTACATATTATTGACATTCATTTACTTTCTTGGCGACCTAGAAGCAATTTTTTGCTTACGGACTAGATTTTAAAACATTTTCAAGTGCAGAAGCAGCTATTTCAGCATTGATTTATTCTATTTTAAAGCATAACTTTTTGAAATTTTCCGCTTTCCGCCTTAAATGCTGCAAATAGAGCCAATCGAGCAAGCTTCTAATCGTCCTTTCGCCTAAAATTTTTGAATTTTCGGCGCTTCGCGCTAGATTTAGACTAATACCAAAGAAATTTAACGATTTTTCTAGCACAAAATTGTCGGAAATTTCAAATTTTTTCGAGACAATGTTGTCTCAAAAGTGATTTAAACTAAAAGTAGACGACGTAAAACGCCGAAAAACGCCATTTCGCATGTGAAGAGCAAATTTTCGGACCTATTCTTGACTCTTTTAGGAAAAGTTGGGGTACCGCTCCCCCCCTTAGGAAAATCCTAGATCCGCTACTGCTACTGTGAAAATTATTAAACTGACTTGTTGTCTCCATACATTTACAGCATAGAAATTCTGAAGGGTAGGTCAGAAAATTTTCCAAAAAGTGCTTTTTTTGGGCTGAAAACGACGGGTACACGTCAAAAACATTGTTTTTAGACGTTTTGATCAGTGCTTGTTCTTTCTAGAACATAAAAAGATTTTTAAAAATCCGAAAATAATTTGACAGAATCTGGAAAATTGAACAAAATATAGTAAAAAAGCTGTATATCGCGCGAAACGCCGAAAATTTGAGACTTTTGACCCAAAAAAGCTGATTACGCTTAAAAGGCACAATTTTTACGAAAAATCGACCATTCTGGGGGTCGCAGCCATTTAGCGGTGGTGTGTAGGTGTTCTGCCCTCCTCCAGAACACGTGTGGTTCTCCCTTAAAAATTAAAATTGCTGCCCTTAGTTTCAGGATATTTTGATATACCTACTATATTTATCTATATATTTCCAGTTCTCTTATGACATATACCTATGTACTGACGTTTCTAGAGCGCGCTATAAATATAACTTAATTGAAAAATGTGCATGTATGTATTTACTTTGCAGTAAGCGCATAGTTGCAAAGTGCTCCTGTCGGAAACCCAATTTTAACCTCAAACTGCTTAAAAAACCCAACCAATGGTTAAGCATAGGCGCAAAAACTCAATCGCTAAAAAACGTCTCCAACGGCCTAAAAAACCCAAAATGGGGGAAAGCCCGCAAGTTGGCAACCCTGAGTAAGCGTCTTAACTTATTGCTCCTACCGTTGATATGGATCTCAAAAAATTGAGAAAAATCGAAAAAACATTACTTTTTAAACGTTATTTTGTGCTATTTTAGCCTTTTAAGCTTAGTCCCCTTCGAAATTGGTGTTGGTCTCCCCAAAATAGGACGGCCAGCTACGTGTCTGCTGCTCTCCATCTTATTTCGAGTGCAAACCATATTGTTGTATTTCTGATTTCCAGCTCAACGTAGTGCGAGTCGTATGTATTGTATGTCATTTTTATAGGCGTCGGTTAATCCATATGAAAGGGTATGTTAAAGTAAGTAGTACTACCTACTAATAAACAAGTCGTATGTGCATTTATTGTTTAACAAACCAGCTAACTGATGGATGAGATTAGTGTTGTAAAAGATGAGGATTTTTGCAAGATAAAAGATAAACATAAAGTTGAAATTTTAAAATCTAGAAGATAAAGATAAAGATAAAGTTAAAAAATTAAGAAAGATAAAGATAAAGATAATTCGCAAGATAAAGGAACCAAAAGATAAAGATAAAGATAAAGTGTACATATGTGAATATGGTCGCCTGGGCCCAGGAAAATGATGTTTAAGAAGTGCAATAAACGAGTGAATGCCTTAATCTTTACACCTGAGATCAAAGAGAGTGATAGGCATTAAGCACACGTAAATGTAGGTTTGGGGGTTTACCCGCGGTATATGACTGACCCACGTACTACTACTACTGGCAGACAGCAAGTCACTTCTTTCCTTTTACAAGCATCACCCTGCTCTGTGCGCCTGCACAAAGTGTAGTCACAACAGATATTGATTTTTTCAAACTTTCCCTATGTTTCCTAAGCTTGTACTTCGATTAACATGGGTGCTAGTAGTGACACTCCCGCTTAGATGGGTATCACTCCCTCAGGTTGATATATGTACATGCATTAGTTTGGGCCGCACGCCATAGGGTTTAAACAATCGTTTTCTTTTCTTGTATTATAATAAAAGTTGAATGCGTCTTAATGTATTTCCCGTCAAACCTGCATTTTGGATTACATGCTAACTTATATACATACTTTATCTTTTTTGCAAGATAAATTCCTATCAAAAAGATAAAGATAGCCTGTGATTTTCCAAAAGATAAAGATAAAAAATCGTCAAGTTAAAGATAAAGATATCTTTATCTTTATTTTTATCTTGCTAAAAAGATAAAGATAAAGATATCTTTACAACACTAGATGAGATTAAACTTATCAGCGCCACTGTCCTTTAAATAGTGTGCGTGTGCTATGCGTAGTGCTATACCATACGGATTCCGGTTAAGAACTCCGACATTTATTTCGATATGTATGTATATCTCTTGCATACGACTTGAAATTGTGGGAGGTGGTAGTTACCTGTCGAGTTACTTTTTGGGTAGAGTTAAATAAATAATTTATTACTCGCAAATAAAATGAATTCCACTTAACGACGATTATACGGAAATGGCGTAAAATCGCTAAGCTTTTTTAATTACTTCAAGTTGATGTTATCCGTGAATAAATTGATAAATACCTGTTTAGGTACACTCCCAGTGGTGGGTCTGGGATTTTCTTAAGGATGGGACGATACGGTACCGCAACTTCTCCAGAAACAGTCTTAAATACATAAGTCCAACAATTTGCCCTTCGCTTGCGAAATAGCGTTTTTCGACCCCTTAGCTCGTTGCATAAAACGATTAAAAATTGGGGTACTCTCCGCTCCTGCCATTTTTATGGAGAAGGTGGCTGTACTGGTAAGTGAAAAGACCTATTTTTGGCCAAAATGACAAAACAATAATTAAAGTGCCTTGAACACAAGTTCGTCAGAAATAAGGTTCCGGAAGAAATTGTCTACGTAGTTTGAGGATGGGACAACACAAGGGTGTTGGAGGGGGTTTAGACGCCCCTACCGATAATCTGAAACTCGCAAAAAAGTTCGATAGATCCCTTGAATTTAATTCTTGGCGTGTTTTCCATGAGATTTTCCCGGTTGTAAAGTTTTAAAATTAAAGCTCATATTGCATCCATTCAAACTAACTCTTGCTTATAGCGCCGTTAGCTCCCACCTTATTCGATTTTAATCTGAGATGTTATCGGTATCTATATAAATCCGAAGGACAAATATGCAGATACTGTAGGTACGTTATTTTAAACGGTCTGACGTTTTGGCGACGGCCGTTTTGGCGACGGCCGTTTTGGCGACGGCCGTTTTGGCGACGGCCGTTTTGGCGCCGGACTGAAAGTTTTCCTCAAAATTGCTGGAAATTAACGAGAAACTGTACAATAACTTATTTTTAACGCTCAAAGAACTAATGTTATCATTTTAATCAGATGTTGAATCAGTTTTACAGAATCAGAGCAGAAATTTTTCGCAGACCTATGTAATTACTTGTACATATGTAAATTTATTCATATGCATGCATGCACGCACCTATAGTTCTGTTTCATTTATTGGAGAGCTTGTTAAATGAATTTAGTTCGCATAAATTAGGCTACAAAAGTGATATATAAGCATGACGCAGACTTGCCTCTTAGCAATGTCAAAAAGTCATCATACAACTCGATATATGTACTGTAATCTTTTCTCTCTCATTAGTTTAAAACACTTTAGAAGCCAGTTTAAACTTTTATAAAAGCTCTCGAACAAAATGAAACCGACTACACATTGCATAATCTGTTACATTTTAGCTTTGAGATCTTTGAAAAATTGAAAGTGACTACAAAAGTAACTTTAAGCTGATACTCATAAAAAGTAGAATTGATTCAGAAATTAGAATGCCCAGGGCAAGGTTAAGGATCATGTAACGTGTAGTACCTACTATACATAGATAGCGAATCGGATGAAACGCTTTACGTCGATTGGCTGGATTATTGTTGTCTACTTTCGAATCACTATTGTAAAAGAAGTCCAAAGAATTTTGAAACAGACCATTGTAGGTCCAAAGGATTTTGAAACAGACACCAAGCCAATCGCTCGCGTAACTATGGATATGTAAAGTGCTGTGGTGCATACGTACATAGGTACATACCCAACTACCTATACATGTAATCATGCATGGACAGCACCAAAATTTCTGGTGGTCCGCTGGGTCAAAATCGCCAAAATTGCAATACGAAGCGCCAAAAATTTAATTCTGGGGGTCCAGAGCGTACCTGGGCGTGGGGGTATGCACTCCCCAGAAGGCAAAATACCCAACGAAAACTGGCAAAAACCCAGCTACACTCCCCAGAATTTCATTTTTAAATTTTTTTGCTTTTTTCGGGTTTTTTTGATGCCAATCGATAGAGCTCGACGAGAAACGTTCAAAAATGGTGTTTTTTCGCCATAGCACCATTTTTAGGGCCAATATTTGACTTTGAAAAAATTTCGCACCCCCCTGACCTTTAGAGCCGCCCACCTACGGTCCAGAGCACCTACGCCCATTCGTGATAACTACCTATGTATATATTATGTTTAATAGGTACCTACCACCTATTATGAAACCGTAGTGTGCGAAATATGGAACAGGCTCCTGTGCTCACATTATTCCAGCAGTTTACAGTCAATTTGAGCACGTACATAAAGCTGAGGCGAATTAACACTAATTTTTGACGCTTAATATCATCAATCAAGCAATATCCATTGGCTTATACCCCCAAACCCCCAAGCCCATCTTGTATGTAGATCAGTCGTTAGCCTCATAATTCCTTAAATTTTTCCGGCGCTTTGCGCCGGATAATAAATATTAATGACATTTACTTACTTTTTGCATTTTTTGCTCACCAAATATGTATAGTCTGTTTCACATAACTTTGTGCTTTTATGTTCACGATTCTAAGTTGTTGTAAACCAGAATTTCATGCACCAAGTTATGTGAAACAGACTATAGATATGCATGTGTATGTTAGCTCTCAAACAATTTCAATAGCAGAAACAGCTATGTATTTCAGCATATGTAGAATGCTAAAACAGTCTTTTTGAAGAAATTTCGAAGAAAATTTTAATTCGGCGCCAAAACGGCCGTCGCCAAAACGGCCGGCGCCAAAACGGCCGGCGCCAAAACGGCCGTCGCCAAAACGTCCCATTTCGTATTTTAAATGACTATATTTGCCAAAATGAATCTTTAAAACTATTTACGTTATTGCACCGTTTTTGGGGCATTTATGAAGAAATTTTCCGATTGTCATCCATTTTTACCTTCATTTTGCATTATTTTCCTCAAAAATTTTTCATTTCTTTATTCTGGAGAGTCTAAGACCCTTGAGCCCTTACATGAATGTCTGGTGTCCACTGAAAACTTTTTAATCAAGCCAAATCATTGACTTTAGCCTATTTCTCGAGGATCTGTCTTTTTCTGCGAGTTGTCCCAAAGTCCCTCACATTCCTGTATCACCAGTTTTTATCAGACATGCACAGCATATGGATTGAGCGGTAAAATGAAATTCTAAAAAGCGTTTTTTCGGACTCCAAAAACGATATATGCGTGTCAAAAACATCATTTTTCTGCGTTTCTGACAATTTTATATCTCTCTAGAAAGCAAAAACCAAAAACTTTCAAAAAAAATATCAGAAAACTTTGAGTAAATTCAACAAAACATGCTACAAAATGAATATTAGGCGCCAAAAATTTGATAATTTAGAGAAAAATGATGGCCGAAACCACTACCTTTTCTACGAATTTTTAGGAAAAGCTAATTCCAGGTAATGTCTAGGGTGGCCGTCCGTACAGAATGGCCGTCCGTCCAGCCTGGCCGTCCCTCCAGGGCGGCCGTCTTCCTGTTTGTTACATCTTTCCAGAGTGGCCGTCCATCCTCTGTGGCCGCCCCGTTCAGGGTGGCCATCCCAATAGGCTAGATGGCCTAACCGCTCTGTCACACTGACCGTCCCAATTCACCGACTGTCCCGTTTCTCCTTCTAAGGATGAAATAAGTCACTTTTAGATTGCCCAGAATCCCATTTCTCTGACCGTCTTGATTCTCTGACTTGTGTTATAATCACTTTTGTAAAAGAAAGCTTAAGCGATGATTTATTGATTTGTTTTAGTGATTAGCTTAAAGGAATAGGACTTTATTTAACGTATGAATTATTATGCTACTATTTTGACCGACCCAAAAAATTTTGCCTAGTTATTTACTTAAGTTGTGAGTGACATTTTCTAGCTACTAAATTATTCTGACACAGTAAAAGAGTTATGTGAATACTTGTAACAAATTTCGCCTTCTTCAAACCATTCATGGTTTCAGGCAGCCACCTCGCAACAAAACAAGAATATATTGAATACAAGTGAAAATATGCTTTTTTGCTGATGGAAACCTCCGCGCACACATGCTCGCTTAATGAGAACATGATAGAATAAAAAAGATGCACACTAATGAAGTAGGTACTTTTCTTGTGCGAGGTGCATAACAATTAGGTACATTTGTACAACAGAGAATGCCAGTACATGATACTCGTTCGAGTAATATTCAAATAGATATTGTCGCAATATTATGTAACATTTAGAATAGAAACTAAAAATAGCATAGAAGGACGGCCACTCTGGACAACATAATTAAGCCATGTTTTACTGCGGACGGCCATCCTGGATGGGAGGCCAGCCTAGATGGACGGCCAGGATAGGAGGCCACCCTGGAAGATCCATGTCCCAATTACGCACTCATACGGCACGAGACGGCCCCTGGATGAACGTCCAGGCTGAACGGACGGCCAAGCTGGACGAGGCGGTCACCATGGACACTAATTCGAATTCTTATAGGGATGGTGAAAAAACTTCTGGAAGGAGCAGAATCTCTCTGGGGTTAGGTTAAAGTCCCATTAAAGCCCCCAAGATCATGCACGGTTTTTCATTCAACAATGGCATTCAGAGTCGCCACGACGCCGTTTCACGAAACGCAGTCCAGTCGGACCCCAACCAACATCGTCATCACCCCAGCAGCCACTTGTTCCTCAGCTCAAACGCCCAATCCGTCAATCATCGCGACCGTAGCAGCATCGATAACGGCGCCCATTCTAAGAAATCGGCACTGTCGCGTTATTCCAGATCACATGTCAATATAAAATCGTTGGCGGCGTTGGAGGAAACGTCGCTAGAACGAAAGTCCGGAGCTGCATCGACGTCGATGTCGGTAGTCGCGTCGACTTCCGACATTAGAACGCCGACGACGGCGACGACGACAGCGCCTTGAAGAAAAAATCAACCGTGAGCGAAACGCCGCAGCCGAGCTCGACGCTAGCGACCACGTCGGCGGCGACGTTAAGGCGAAACTTCGGTGGCGGATCGCTGGGCGACTTGGACCACGGCAGCCGAAGTCGGCGCGTCGTCGACGCGCTGTCGAACGGCGCCTCGCGACGTAGTCCATGTCGGCGAATATCGTTCAGGAGTCACGTGGCGTTTCCAAGTAAAAAAATAGCAATTTTCCTAATCTATTTTCTGAATTTCTCAATAATAAGTTAACAGATGTTCAATAAGTTAAATGATAGGGTGGTTGTAACATTCCCGAGACGCACACTCTTCAGTAATCTGCAACCGGTCTCACAAAACAGCCTAAGTTGAGCGGGCCGGCCAACTTCAAGCTGATACTCATAAAAAGTAGAATTGATTCAGAAATTATAATGCCCTGATACTCATAAAAAGTAGAATTGATTCAGAAATTAGAATGCCCAGGGCAAGGTTAAGGATCATCTAACGTGTAGTACCTACTATAGGCATGAGATAGAAAAATCGGATGAAACGCTTTACGCGTCGATTGGCTGGATTATTGTTGTCTACTTTCGAATCAACTATTGTAAAAGAAGTCCAAAGAATTTTGAAACAGACCATTGTAGGTCCAAAGGATTTTGAAACATGCCATAGTAGGTCCAAAGGATTTTGGAAACAGACACCAAGCCGATCGCTCGCGTAACTATGGATATGTAAAGTGCTGTGGTGCATACGTACATAAGTACATACCCAACTACCTATACATATAATCATGCATGGACAGCACCAAAATTTCTGGTGGTCCGCTGGGTCAAAATCGCCAAAATTGCAATACGAAGCGCCAAAAATTTAATTCTGGGGGTCCAGAGCGTACCTGGGCGTGGGGGTATGCACTCCCCAGAAGGCAAAATACCCAACGAAAACTGGCAAAAACCCAGCTACACTCCCCAGAATTTCATTTTTAAATTTTTTTGCTTTTTTCGGGTTTTTTTGATGCCAATCGATAGAGCTCGACGAGAAACGTTCAAAAATGGTGTTTTTTCGCCATAGCACCATTTTTAGGGCCAATATTTGACTTTGAAAAATTTCGCACCCCCCTGACCTTTAGAGCCGCCCACCTACGGTCCAGAGCACCTACGCCCATTCGTGATAACTACCTATGTATATATATGTTTAATAGGTACCTACCACCTATTATGAAACCGTAGTGTGCGAAATATGGAACAGGCTCCTGTGCTCACATTATTCCAGCAGTTTACAGTCAATTTGAGCACGTACATAAAGCTGAGGCGAATTAACACTAATTTTTGACGCTTAATATCATCAATCAAGCAATATCCATTGGCTTATACCCCCAAACCCCCAAGCCCATCTTGTATGTAGATCAGTCGTTAGCCTCATAATTCCTTATATTTTTCCGGCGGGATAATAAATATTAATGACATTTACTTACTTTTTGCATTTTTTGCTCACCAAATATGTATAGTCTGTTTCACATAACTTTGTGCTTTTATGTTCACGATTCTAAGTTGTTGTAAACCAGAATTTCATGCACCAAGTTATGTGAAACAGACTATAGATATGCATGTGTATGTTAGCTCTCAAACAATTTCAATAGCAGAAACAGCTATGTATTTCAGCATATGTAGAATGCTAAAACAGTCTTTTTGAAGAAATTTCGAAGAAAATTTTAATTCGGCGCCAAAACGGCCGTCGCCAAAACGGCCGGCGCCAAAACGGCCAGTCGCCAAAACGGCCGTCGCCAAAACGTCCCATTTCGTATTTTAAATGACTATTTGCCAAAATGAATGTCTCGTTAACGACCACAAACCATTGCAGATTACATATACATATTCATTCTTTATCTCGCCAATGATTTTGGGCTAATGGGGAAGGGCAGTCAGTGCAACCATCATAAACAGCATAAAAATTCTTGGGGTGAAATTTTAAAGTGCCTTCTTTACGCTAAAAAATAAAGTTTACGCGTCAAAAACATCGTTTTTCGGCGTTTCTGACGATGCTCTAACTTTCTAGAGCATAAAAACATAAGAAATATTTCGTAAAAAAGTCCAAGCGAATCAAATATAGTCAAAACATGAGTATGTACATATATGGCGCCAAAAAGTTTGACACTTCGAGCGAACAGATACTAGCTAAAAACGCTTCAAAAAGGACCTTTTCTACTAATTTTAATAAATCTTTGGAAACTTTCGAAAAATCGCGGATTCTGGGGTTGAAACCCCCGGATCACGTATGGCGCCCCCCTTGAATCCGCCCCTGGATACTCCTATGTATTTTAGGTATTATACCCTTCAGTGCATAGTTTATGTATTTATGAAGCTCGCTAAAGATCTTATGAAATCTATATTGCCATATAATTTTTTGTAGGGACTTTGAGGTGTAAACTGGGTAATGAATTATTTGGGCCAACTTAAATATTCGTCTACATATATCCTTAATCCGCTAGGTTACTGCTTTTCCGTCATAATTCGCTGTACGTGCTTGTGTTTAACTATTAACTTAATCAAGTGTATATAGCTATAGTTTGTTTCACACAACTTCAGTCATAAATTTTAAAGCTATCCCCGACAATAAGCTGACAGATTGCGATAATAGCATTGATCTGATATATAACTATCGTAACCTTTGGCTTATTGTCAATGAAAATTCTTTGAATTTATGCACCAAGTTATGTGAAACAGACTATAATTATTGATGTTTATTTCTAGCAAAAAGCTGCAGATTTTACTTTCCGATGATATTTCGGTCAGAGACCCAAACATCTAGCACTAGCTATCAAAAACCGTACGGCAATAAACATTAATGCAGGTACTTTAGTCTCGTCGCTAATAAAAATAAATTTAATCACGGGACGATACAAAAAAATGTTCCATAATGAACATACTGGAGTCTATATCACTGATATAGTTAACGAAACATCGATTAGCTCAACGGCTTACGATCGATTAAACTACGAAAAACCTGACCTTCGCGTGATTCGCGCATATAAACTGGAAACTCTTATTTTTTAGTTTCATATTTCGAAATACTTTTTCTAATAGTTTCGGATGGGAATATTGAGAAGCGCGACGTAGGCACGTTAAGGCATGAGGTTCTAAAGTTTACACGTTTTAAACATTTAAAACGACATAAATACAATGATGTGATGATTATGAAATAATGGCAATAATCATGGAAGTTAAAGTAAATAACAAAGTAATGGTATTTTTATAGTAATAATTAATACATAATAATAATAATAATAATAATAATAATAATAGCATATATAACTAATAAAACGTTCCACTGTTATACGTTTTGACGTCTTGGATACCGAATAAACATCACGAGTGAAAATTGCGCGGGAACAAGTGCATGATGTGGAAAACCCGTCTTAAATTCGAAATAAAACAAAACATGAAAAAAACAATTGCTCGTGATGCTAACAACAAAACGTAAACATGTTTCATGGAACGCCGACGCGCAGATATGTTCGCAAATTGTTTATATAATTTGTAGCAAAGACATTAAATGACTATACACAGCTTGTTGTTCTGTTATAAACGAATTAAAGGGACAATTTAAAAAAACAAAAAGCACTTAAAAAGTACTTAATTTGCCCGTACTTAATCGCTCAGTTATAAAAGTTCAATACATTTAAATAGGCTTTAAACATTGAAAGAACTTCAGGTTTAACATACATGATATGGCGGTAAAAACTGATAGACCAGTCGCTGCGATCGAGGTGTCTTTTTCAGAATTCCCTTTCTATAGTACTGACGTAAGGATCTGCTCAACTTGTCGTAATTCATCGCGGGTCTATTCTTTCGTTGGCCCCAAAACTTAGCTAGTTTATGGGAATCTTCGATCTTGAACACGCCTGTTAATATTGAATAATTTGTAACTTTTATACATGTACCACTATAAAGCAAAGTATGCATGTTTATATATCTATCAGTTTGATTGTTTATTTATACTTAACGGTCATTGTTGCTTTGTAAGTTTGGTACACGGTATACGAATATTAAATTAATTTTACAGCTAATGAGAAATAAGATAGGAACTTAATTTTTTTCAACACTGTTTCTACAGTAGCCTTTGCTTCTAGGATCGGAATTTGTAATTATCTACTTAAATAATTGATATTCTTTTGCAGGTGAATATCGTTTTCAAATTTCCACTGGTTTATTCCTATCAACACACTAATTCACATGTGATCATGGGCGGATTTAAGGGGGGCAGGAGGCGTACCTAATTGGTCCAAAATAGTCGGCGAAATAAAGGACTTATATACTTGTGATAGTTTGTGGCCATCAACCATCATAATTTCGCATTTATTCACTTTATAGGAGGCCTGGGAGTCAAATTTTGTAGGTTTCTTCCATTTTTTAGCACGATTCCCAAATTTATTCGCGTTTCGTGTTTAATGCTTCAATAGGCATTGCTCCAAATGTACAAATATAGGAAATAACGCAATAATTCACGTCTCTAAGCGTGAAGCCTGTTTCTGCCTAAAGTAAACAGATTTTAGGGCGTTTTTCGTCGGGTTTAAGCTAAAGTTAAAACATAAAGCACGTTTTGCACGAAATCGCTTAAAGTAGTGAAATTTTTCGAAGCACTTTCGCACCACAAATCATTTTCACTAAAAATAAACCATATAAACGGTGAAAAAATGTTACTTTGCACTTAAATAGCGCGTTTGGACCTGCTTTTGGCTGTTTTGGAAAAAGTTGGAGTAACTTCACTCCCTAAAGGAGAATTTAGATCCGTCACTGCAAGTGACGCATTTTGCAGTATGCGTTCAACAGATTTTGATTTAACGAACTACTTATCGTAGCAAATAAATTTGTGAATGGTACATAATTAAGCAGAACAAACAAACAAATATAATTAAACATAAACATAAACATAACATAAAAATAATTCTCATAACTTTGGGCATAAATTTTAAAAATTTATTAGCAGTGCTCACAGATTACGAGAATCAAGGTGGCTAAAAAAACGAATGGCATATTGTCCCTTACAGTTAAATGTAACTTATTTTATTTTAGAGCGCTTTTAATTGTCTAATACTCATATGATTTGCTTTACGGTATTTAAATTTGCTTAAAAATAATCGAACCATGATTAAAGTTTGCACATTTTGCAACTGCTAGCAAATTAAAAACGTCGACGTGGGAATGCAAGAACCCGTGATAAAGGTGCTGCTGTTCCGCACAGACTAAGCCACGCAAGATAAAAATAGACAGCTAGCAGTTAACAAATAATTTCGGCCTCGTATAAACCAAACCGCGTTTAATTAGCTGTTTTTGTTGAGGCGTTAAATTGTTGTAAAGATAGCTTATTTAGGCAAAAAATTTACAAAAAAAGACCAAAAAACGACTTTTGCCTAATTCAGTGTAAAGCAAGTGCAGCGTAACCAGCATAATGGAAACTTCAGCGCCTTCTCGTAGAGGTGATATGTAGGCTTTTAGGAAAAGTAAGCCGCATTTAATTTGGTCAAGTATCAGAGAAGTTGTATGGATCAATATGCCATTCGTTTTTTTAGCCACCCTGTATATGAGACCAATGCAATAGTTGCAATAATAGGTGGGCGGCACCAAAGCTCAAAGGTCAAAAATTGCCTTAAAAATGGTGATAGGGCGAAAAAACACCATTTTTAAAGGTTTCTCATCAAGCACTATCCATTGGCATCAAAAAATTGCTAAAAAACAAAAAATTTCAAAAATCGAATTCTGGGGGGGTATTTTGGCATCTGGGGGTGCATACCCTCAAAGCCTCTCACTCCCAAATATGGTCGCAATCTGTCAGGTTATTGTCGATGAATTCTTAAAGATTGTGCTCAAACTTGCGTGAAAGAAACTACAGCTGAGAAGACCAAAACATAAGATTTTTTAATTTTACGAGTTTCACGAGAAATTTTTATTCTTGTTAAACGTGCACAAAGAAAAAATGCCCCTTTCGTTGATTTCATCGTGCTTTTTGCTTCAATTGAGCAGGAATCCGTGTTTGATTGCAGTTGCATAACTCACCTTGTGTTCTATCCAGCCATCGAACACAAAAAGAATATTTATCCTGGTGATCCAACAATTCCCGCAGAAACTGCCACAAATGGATATTATTATTTTGGAAGTAATACGTAGCTGAAAAGGATAACGCGGAACCCATTCTTCTCCAACTTATTTCTTTACCGCGCGAGCCATCTTCATCTGAAATAAAAATATAAACAATTTAAAATTTAATTTATCGTTTTTGCGTCATTAAATATTGTGTATTTTAGCATCAATGTCCTGCAGTCATGAGAATTAGATGAAAACCATAAAAAGTGGAACCATTTTCACATGACAACGTCTGAAAAATGTGTGACAGTAGTTTTTGTGCTATTTCGTCGCTTACACCGTTTTTTGAGACAATCCAAGATCCAAGTTGAGCCTGAGCAGTCGTCAAATGTTAAGTCTAAAATTGCTAATGTTTAAATAGCTTTTATACGTAAAAAATAAACACAATTTTTAGTCATTTACTACGTTATTTAAATACAAGCGCTCATTTAGACGATGCGGGGCGGCCGCCCCTCCCCGTCGTTAAGAAATATTTGGGTGCAACGATAAATAGATGTGTATTTTTTGATGATTTTATACATTTTTTCATCATTTTTCAAATTGTTTCGGCGCTTCGCGCCGGGTAAGTACCAGACATGCACGTGGGAAAGGGGTTTAGGAGGTCCTCCTGACCCCCTTGGAATGGAAAAATGGGAAATTTTCTCGGAAAAATGAGGCAAAATGAAGGCAAAACGGATGAAAATTGAAAATTCTCTCTAAAAGTGCTTTACGTTTGATCAGAAACTGTGTAATAACGTAGTTATAACGCTATTTTAGCGCTTGTACCAGTTTTGATGTCATTTTGGCCAAAAAAGTTCAATTTTTAACCTTCCCCCCAGACCGGCTGACCCCCCCCTCCTAGATCGGTCATGCTGTTCATCTATGGTTAGTACTCATTAATGATTTTTACTGACTTTCTTGGAGGTCTAAAAAATTTACTCCTATGGCATAAGATTAATTTTTGTACAGAACAAAGATTTTGTAGTTCTTATAATGATTTCTCAATTATTTTCCCGGCGTTTTGTGTCGATTTTTACATCAATTTATCGAGTTTTTCGCATAAAACTTGACAAAAAGTTTAAAATCTTCATCATTGTTTTTGCATCAGAAATAATTCTGCTTACCTGAACACCAACGGTCAATTTTCGACACTATTAGGAAAATATGGGGTTCCGCCTCCCCTCCCCCGTCAGAAACTCCTGAATCCGCCACTGTTGAAATACGTTAATATACCGATACCATTTGCATTGAAACTATTAATTTATTTTCACATTTTCGCTTCGTTTGTTAGATAGACTAATAAATATGTTTCGTTTTATTCATTTTTTATTTATAATATATTTACTATTTATTTCTTGAAGTTTTAATTTTTGTTTGTAAGAGTTTGAACTGAACAAAAATTCTTACGATCAGTCGAAATTCCGCTATCCGAACCGTCAGGGCTAAGCATCAATTTGATTTCGCTGCTTTCTCTCGGATTCCAGCCGCTGAAACTGCAAGGCAGTATTTGTTCTTTGTTAGGAGCATTCTGTGGATAGTATTCTTTTGGTTCGCAAGTAGAGTAGCTCATTGCGCCCTGCGATGAGGCAGCTCGAAATGAAGGCGACCATAAAAGTTCATGAGAATTCGAGGAATCGTTCAGCTGAATGATTTGTTTTGAATCTACCTCGACCTCACTCGACTGGAGATTATTGTAGTCGCTAGCTGAATCGTATGAATACACAAAGTATCACCTGCTATGTAAAAACGAATCGAACGATAAAATATGGATCTTATGTCGAATCCCCCGAGCATACGTGGGCAGCACCAAAATTCTGGAGGGCGGGGGGAGGGGTGCAAGATTTTTCAAAGGTCAAAAAATGGCCTTAAAAATGGTGGTATGGCAAAAAAACACCATTTTTCAACGTTTCTCATCGAGCACATCCATTGGCATCAAAAAATTGCGAGAAAAAAACAAAACAAAATTTCAAAAATTGAATTCTGGGGGGGTATTTAGGTTTCTGGGGGGCTATTTTATTTTCTGGGGGAGGGGGGATTTTGGTTTCTCGGGGGGGGGAATGAATACCCCCAAACCCCCTCCCCCACGCCCAGATGTGCCCCCGAGCGATTTTAATGCGAAATGGGACGTTTTGGCGCCGCCGTTTTGGCGCCACACTCTTTGTAATATTATCAATTATTTACCTTTCATTTATGATTAAAGTATAATACAGATTCTGAAAGCTCATTCAATTCTCTACGTGATAGTTTAAATTACATTTAGAATATCTTTGAATTTAGTGAGATAATTAAATGCACACTAGATTTTCTACAGTTTTTCAGTCGTACACAAATGAATACTCATCGAATCGAACAGAACAATATGCTATTTTGTAGCTTGTAGAACCTGCTTTCTGAATATATAATTTATTTTGAAATTGCTTTAAAATTGATTTAATTAGAATAATTTATAAGCTGCTGGCGCCAAAACGGCGGCGCCAAAACGTCTCAGACCCATTTCCATATGAGCTACAGTAACCAAACATTACTGATCCATTACCATCTACTTGATATATTATGCAAAAGTCACGACTATGAGCAAGGTAAATGTGAAGCTAGGCTACTGTAGCTCGTATGGAAACCCATTGGGCGGATTTAACATGAGATCCCGAAATTGTGCTACTATTTACACAAGTTTAAATTTGAAAAGTCGTCTTTTAAAGAAAGGCTCATCGAACAGTGAAATAAACGTTTTGCTTATTCTTAAACAAAGTCCGATCTCGACACCGTAATGCTAATGTACATAGTTCAGTTCTATTAAAAGCAATTTTAATCACAATAATTTCTTTATACGAGTATATGCATATCTTATTTTAGAGTAAGAGTTTAAAAAATCGTGTTTGTATAGTTTCACTCAAATAAAATTCCGAAAGACCCAATTGGGTTTAGCGCGAAGAAACCAGTTAGCAACCTTCAAACCTTATCCTCTCAGCTAAGAATGAATATGAGGTTTTATGTGGCACATTTAACTAACTTTATATAATAATCGTTAAGACTGTCTACATTTATTCGTATGAGATGCCTTTAAAATAAGAAAAAGTGGTTCTATGAATTATAAACAAAATATAGTTTTCCATTAATTAAGACTCCTAAGCACACCTGGGCGTGGGGGAAGGGGTTTGCGGGGTATGCAATGCACCCTTCCCCCAGAAAACAAACCCCTCCGGAATTCAATTTTTGAAAATTTTTCCCGATGCCAATGGATAGTGCTCGATGAGAAACGTTGAAAAATGGTGTTTTTCGGCATGCCACCATTTTTAAGGTCATTTTTTCGTCTTTGAAAAATCTTGCACACCCCTCCCCCAGAATTTTGGTGCCGCCCACCTATGCTCCTGAGTCGAAAATTGATAAATTTGAGAGGTCTGATTTGCTGAAGCAAAAGACTATATTAAGTTCGAGGAGCGATCGTACAAATTAAAACGATTCCCGACCATACATGCACAGCATGGAAATTCTGTGGGATGAAATTATAAAGTGCCTTTTTTGGACTCAAATATCGTAAATGCGCATCAAAAACATCGTTTTTCGGCGTTTCTGACGATGCTCTACCTTTCGAGAGCATAAAAATGTACAAAATTCGGAATAAATCAAAAATTCGAATAAATTGAATAAAATATAGTCAATAAATGAGAATATGGCGCAAAGTGCCGAAATTTTGACACTTTTGAGCAAATAGGTGGCTAAAACGCTTAAAACAGCACCTTTTCTACGAATTCTTCGGTCATTTTTAAAAAAATTGCGAAATCTGGGAGTAGTGGGCAAAAACTTTCTGGAAAGGGGGAGGGTGAAAAATTTTCAAGGGGGAGATCATGTATTTCTACAACACTAAAATAATGAACTATGTATATTTATATTTTTGCCTCACAACAAACCAATTTACCCGTCGTCCATAGATTCAGTTGCGCATGAATCAACTCGGCTCCACGCGGATAGCACATCTTCATCGCATCTAAGCTGATTAGACTCAGCATCCCTCCAGGCGTTTGCAGGAAATCCTCGGGAATAGGAGGCAAATTGTATTGTCGAACAGTGTCCAGAAGCCAGATTCGCGTATGTTCAATAGACCAGACGCGTGGATCTACGTGAATAGGAAAAACATTGTTTTATTTGTCGCAAGCACATGTGGGCGTAGGGGTTGGGAGGTATGCACCCCCTCAGAAGGCCGAATACCCCCCATAAATTGAAATACCCCAAGAATTCAATTTTTGAAAAATTATGTTTTTTCGCCTTACCACCATAGGTGGGCAGCACCGAAATTCTGGGAGGGACGAAAAAATTTTCAAAGGTCAAAAATGGTCTTAAAAGTGGTCGTATGGCGAAAAAAACACAATTTTTCGACGTTTCTCATCAAGCACTATCCAATGGCATCAAAAAATCGCTAAAAAGCAAAAAAATTTCAAAATTTGAATTCTGGGAGGGGGGGTATTTTGATTTCTGGGGGGGGGGGTATTTCAACTTCTGGGGGTGCATACCCCCTTCCCGAAACCCCCCCCCACGCCCATGTGTCCTTACCACCATTTTTTAAGACCATTTTTTGACCGTTGAAAAATCTTGCACCCCCCCAGGATTTTGGTGCTGCCCACCTATGGTCGCAAGTGGATAATTACTGCAACGAAAGTGTCTCTTAAAACTATAACTGCTGAGTAATCAGTGAGTGCTAAAATGACGCAAAACTCAGGATTTTTGATTTTTGACGTTTATTTGTCCACGACTTAAATGAAAAATTCTTTGTTTAATTATAACCAGACATGCACAGCTCGGGAATCCTAGGGGTTGAAACTTTAAGGTGCCTCTTTTGGGCTCAAAAACGACGGATATCCGTTAAAAAAAACATCATTTTTGGCATTTCTGACCATATATGCACAGCATGGCCGATCTGGGTGAGGTCAGCTGGTCTGGGGGTTCAAGAATCGAGCTTTTTCGGGCCAAAATGACCTCAAAAACTGGTGTAAGCGCTAAAATAGCTCTTATCAATTCAAAGCATTTTTGAAAAATTTTCGATTGTCATTCTTTTTTGCCTTATTTACCCGAGATCATTTCCCATTTTTCCATTATGGGGTCTATATAGACCCCCAACCCCCTCCCCAAGTGATTATCTACATATTTCTGACGATGCTCTATCATTCTAGAGCATAATAACACGTTTGAAATTTCTAAAAAATATCGGAAAAAATACAAATAAATTGAGCAAAATGTGGTCATAATAAAATTTTTTACGTTTTTTTAGATTGATTATATTACAACAAATTATGCTACAGGTGTTTATTTTTTTGTTTTCCCTAGCCTTAATTCAAACTTCATAGTGCTATTCAAAATCTCAGCCGCAGCTCTAGAAAAACATACTCAGTTTCATAATGACTTAAAGCAATATGCCCTAATTGAGAATGAACTTTTTGAGAAATCACAAGAACAGGGAAATTATTGAAATGCCGCTGATACTTGTCGCTAGAAAGAAAATATTATTGCCTGTCACATCAAATATATTTCGAATCATACTCGTCTGTATTTGTCAAAAGACAAGTTCAAGCATTGAATCTATTCGAATGTCGTGTTTCAAATTATATTGTCCCTGTAACTTAAAAGGTGAATTCGCATTGTGATTTCCTGTTTGACCGATTGATAATGAATAACGAATGACATCTACGAAAGTCAAGTGCACTGAGAAATAAATTTTTAAAAAAGTAGTCCGAAAAAAATTTACTGCAAAACTAGTTTTCGCGGTATTTTCGATGACGACACGCTTTTTTCTCGTTAGAGTACTCGCCTGGACCATTTTTTATAAGAATTCATATAATTGGTATTCAAACTGATGTAGATCAGTGAATGAAAGCCAGTTTTTTCACAGTAAAGAGAGGCTAATCCCACGATCGGTTTTCTCGGTTTTCAACTTCGTGCTGACTTAAGTCTCCTTTCCAGACCAGATATTGATAAGTTAGCTGATGAGCTTTGACAATTTCCCAGAACACTGCGACACCATGTGGGCGACCTGTCATCTATCAAACAGTAATTGTTTTCACAAGTCCCTTTGTTTTGAGACGATAAAAAACTCGAACCATTAGATGCGTAGTTTGACTGATAGAGAGGCCATGAAGTGAATTTAAATTATTAGTCGTAATAAACATTACGTCATAAAATAATGCATAATATGTATGAACAGTCTTCAACTAGTCTTGAAAATGATTAGATAATTGCCATTCTATGCCAAGTATAAAGCATGTTTAAGCAAAATAAATTTTAATGTTGGAAATTCGCCACAGGCTTAAATTATTACCAAAAGAAAAATATCAGAAATGAAATAAGACAAGGTTCGGGATTTCCTTCGCTAGCAATACATTTAAAAATGAATTTTATCCAGAAAAATGCGTAAAATAAGTGAAGCCATGGCTATATTTAAGGGGGCGGGTGGGGGCGCCCTACCCCCTTTGCTCACAAAGTTAGGTAAGATAATGCACGAAAAGATCGTTTCCCATTATTTCGGCTCAAGCGCGACGAAAATTGGACACTTTTTATAGCCCTACAGGTAAAAAATAAATTTTTTTCTCGAAATAACCGAATTTTATCGAAGAAGTCGAAAAATATGGTTTTTTCTAGCTATCCCGACTAATTTTCCGAGACATAGACCAATCTACGTTTGGTCCGCTCTCCGCCCCTTGGCCGAATCTTGGATATGGGCCTGAATATAGTGCGTATAAATTATATGTACAACCGAGCAAGTTAAATTTTTTCTGATACCCGTAAAGTCGTAAAATTTTTTAATTTCGTACATAATTTCTAAAAAATTGACGATAAACTAACCCGTCGGTATTCTTAAGCGCTCTGAAGTGCAGATAATGTCCTGAACTAAATGCTTCATAATAAGATTATGATATAGCTCGATTGAATCGATTTTCGATATTGATTCCGTCGAAAAATCTACGTCAGTCGGCTTGACGGGCTGATGAGCGTTTATTTTCACATCGCTTGGCAAGCGATGAAATTTTTCGTTGATATTATTGTTTCTTGTGTCGGCTTCGTGGTCGAAACTGAAAGCGCAGGGTAAACGATGACCGGGTGACAAAGGAGGCGCTTCACACTTGACCTTGGATGCGAAATGGTCACCGTTCGTAATCGCCTGTTTTGACCACGTAGGAGTGTTCAAAGATTGCTGAATGCGAACATAAATAAAATTCAAAAACTACGACGAAAAATGCTGAAATCGTTTTAGACTTCGGTTCAATTCAGATGAAAATGCAAAACGACGATTATTTTATCGTCAAATTAAAGAGCTTATGCGAACTAGCTAATCACATACTTTTCCGAATATAAACTTATATCAGGGACGTAAACTGAGAGTAATTAATTTTTTGGGAGTATTAATTATACTCAGATACCACACGTGGGCGAGAGGGGTTCAGAGGGTAGGTACCCTCCCCCAGAAGGCCGAATACCCCCCAGAAATCAAAATGCCTCCTCAGAATTCAATTTTTGACATTTTTTTGTTTTTTTCGCAATTTTTTGATGCCAATGAATAGTACTCGATGAGAATGCTGAAAATAGTGTTTTTTCGCCATACCACCATTTTTAAGACAATTTTTTGACCTTTAAAAAATCTTGCACCCCCAGAATTTCGGTGCTGCCCATCTATGTCAGATACCCCTTATCTGAGCTAATTTTTTCGCAATTTCGTCGGGGTCGTTAGTCACAAAACGTAATAATCACGTCGGATAACTTAAACCAGGACTCATTCGCCTTAATCATTGAAAGCTTATTGACATCGGCTTGCTAGAAGATACCGTATAATTTAAATGCATTTTAATAACAACAAAAGTCAATGTACTTGAGTCGTTTAAAGGCTATGAAAAATTTACATTTTTTGCAGCCGAAATTTCGCAATTTGAAAATAAAAAAAATTAGATGCATTAGATCGAGGACCTGATATTTCGTTCGGTTCTACGCCGATGCTAGTATAATCTTTAAATAGCATTATATATTTTAAGAAAGCATAAGATACATTTTCATAGAAGAAGAATATATTTTAAATAAATTAGTCTTACGCATACATTGTACAGCATGGGAAAGCTGGGGGGGTCAGGCCCAAAAAGATTTTTAAAAGTACGTTTTAGGGCTAAAACACGATGAGTTAGTACACTTTAAAAACACTGTTTTTCACGTTTTGGACAATGCTCGTTCTTTCTAGAGCACAAGAACATAGAAATGTTGAGAAAATTTCAGAAAACCGAGTAAATTGAACAACAAATAGTCTAAAAAATATGTATATGACGCGAGGCGCCGAAAATTTGAGAATTTTGTGCCAAAAATGAGCTAAAAACGCTTAGAAAGGTAACGTTTTACGATTTTACGGAAAACCGACAATTCTTGGGGCTTGCAGTCATTTTTTGGGAGGGGGTTTCAAATCCCCTCTCTAACCCCTCTCTAACAACGCATAAGCTCCTACGTAAGTCTTAGTTTATAAAATAACTCTGAAATTTCCGTGATAAAAATTACCCCGCTGTAAGTTCCGCACAGTGGCTTGTGGTAAACTGTGTCGTTTTGAACATCCAAATTGTTTGGAAGTATATCAGGAATTAAGTAATTTGGGTTTGTTTCCATGGCCTTTGACGAAATGAGGTCCACATTCAAGAAGTTGCAGTTCTTTGACTGTTCGCAATCCACACCTGTGCATGTGTTACTGTCCAGAGATTCGCTCGACGTAGAGTTGCCGGGCGAATACGGAGAACCAACTGAATCGATTTCTGACTCAGAAGACAGGACAAAATCAAATTCGGTAGCCGTATGGAAAGCCTGAAGGAAATATGTAGATGCACTCGTCTTTTGTTTACTGCGAACAATAATTCGCAATGCATATGTGGTACATGCATGGGCACGCTCAGGTTTTTCAGGGTCAAATAACTTCCGGAATCTGCTATGACCAGAGATGCAGAGCATGGTCAGTCTTGGGGGAGATTAAAAATTGAGCTTTTTGAGCCAAAATAACCTCAAAAACTGGTTTAAATGCCAAACTAGCGTTAAAACTAAGTTATTCCACAATTTCTAGTCAATTTCAAGCATTTTTAAAGAAAATTTCAATTTTATCCATTTTCGGCTTTCAATTTATCCAGTTTTCCCCAGAAAATTTTAAAAAATCTTGCGGGATTGGTCCGGTTTCTCATGCGGGGTTGCTCAGCTGTCAGGGTCAAGTCTCACTTGACCCTAAAGAATTGACCCTGTGCCTATGTATGTATGATGTGGTATTTAAGATTCATTGCTGTAAAAATCTATAGAATGGTCAATATGTATGCGTGATAATAGTTACATTGAAAATCACTGATGCATCACATAAGATAATCAAGAGGTCGTGTCTCACGACTTTGAAACTGAAATTTTCCGCCACGCTAAACATTACATAAGGTTGTTATCCCATGTAATCTCTATATGCTGTAGAACAAACAAATCCTACTTCATGAGACCAGCTAATCGCCTCCATCTTGAATCGGATAAAATTTGAACTTTATGATCGTTTTTCGCTTATTTCCTCGTTCTGTTATCGTTAATAATCGTCAAAACTTGATTTCACAAATATCAGTTATACATACGATAGATCTCGCACACGACTATGACTCCCACTCAAAATTAGATAGAGTAGCGGACCACGATTATCAAAAACTTTGGCGTCTGTACTAACGCATTTCTGTTTTATATCCTACCCAGTGAAGAATCAGAAAACAAGATAGGCAGACTGATATAGCAGAGGTGGGTCTATGTTTTGCAAATAGGCACCGCTGCGTAAATGCGCATGTCTCTCGCTGCATACTGTGAATAACTAGAAGTGAAAAAATTTCAATTTCGCTGTAGGGCAGATGAAGAAAAATACTAGTTTTTGGATTAAATGCCTCTTTTGGCCAATCTTTTTTGCGAAAGTGTCTCTTGTAAAGTGTAGCTTTTGTTTGTTTTGATGCGACCAGATTGTTACCTATTAGGTAATATGACTGATATACTACCATAAAATTTGTTAACCGTCATCGAAAAAAGGAATCGACAAAAATTGGTCAATTAAATAATGAGTCTCCAATTGAATTGCAACAGTAGAACTACGTATAGTGCTTTAGAATTGTCATCAAATTTTGGCAGCACCAAAATTCTGAGGGTACAATTCAAAAGTCAAAAAATGGTCTTAAAACTGGACTGTTATGGCGAAAAAACACAATTTTTCAACGTTTCTCATCGAGCACTATCCATTGGCATCAAAAAATTGCGAAAACAAAAACAAAAACATTGAATTCTGGGGGTTATTCGGTCTTCTTAGGGGTGCATACCCCTAACCACACACGCCCAGGTGTGGTTATCATTGTATGTACGCGACACGCCGAAACTGTTTCTGATGAATCCTTATGCATTGATTACTGGATTGACGCAACTATTTTCATGCTTTGGTTGAAACTTTACTCGGATTAAAGAAAAATCAATATTGTAAGGATTATCAAATTCAGTTATTACATTTTTAAAGCCGAATGCGTTATAATCAGCATTAATCAATTTTATGAAAATCAAATTTTCAATCAAACATTTTAAACAAATTTCGATCAAAATATTGATTATTATACGTATGTCACTTCTTAGATATCAACACAGCAATGTGCATGAAGAAATAATACTTACGCCGAGAGCTTAACCAAAATGAATTTTTTCTTGCCAACCAGCCGTATTTCACAGTCATCTTCATGAGAGATCTCTGATGGCCCCAAAGATGCTCGTGCCATGTCATAATTTGATCAGAAAAAAACTAGATCTTGCTTTAATTTTTTTTGCTTTGTTAAAAGTAACTTCTTACTATGTTCAGCCATTTATCCTTCTCCAATTCAGTTGTCCGGATATGCACGTGGGGGATCCGGGGGTCTAGGCCAGGTGAGGATACAGTGAGCGGGGGCGACGTTGGTATACGCCCAAAATTAAGTTACATAAAAAACGCAAAAACGTCAAGTTTTCAGCGCGCCGAATCACCATCATTGTTCCAGGATTGTTTAGAATCTTGGCGCGGCTAAACATTCCAGTGGTTCAAATTAATTTGGTGATTTATTGTACTATTTGTCGCTTGAAACTCTAAACGCTGATTGAACATCTTGATAAAGGCGTCTAAAAATCATTTTGTGCCGGTCCGGCAATTTTTCGTTTCGTTTTTCAGTTCAGAACGCATTTCACTTATTAACCCCATGAGTTGAAATAGTTTGAATATATAAAGGAGCTGGTTAATTTTAACTGATTTTCGGGTCATGTTCGGAACCATAATTCGGCCGATTTTATGTGAGCTTTAATGTCACAATTCAGCATTTCATTCTACAAAATTTTCAGGGGCTCTCCCCGGACTCCGCTAAGGACGACTTAGATCCCCAGCTGTAAAAGAGAGTGTTTATCGTATTATCTTTTTATCCAAAGGCAGTCAAATGGTCGGGTTGTATACAAATGTACCACCCCATCCGCGAAATAGGAAAAATCTTTTTCCTCCTAAGTCCCTCAAAGGAAAAATGGAAAATTATCGAAGTGCGTCTAAAAGTTCCCACAAGTGGTTTTCACTAAATGCAAAATTTTCCGACGTTTCGCGCCGGATTAATTATAGTTCTTGTCCACTAAACCGCTCAAATAAGAATTTGACGTAAAGAGCTTGCCAAATTTTCCTGGCGCTTTGCGCCAAATTATTCATTTTCTATGTTGTTCTTCTTCGCAAAACACGAAGATTGAATACAAACATGAAGATTAGCAAGCTGATCACGGATTGAATAATCAGAAATCAGTTATGCAGACAGCTTGAACGATAGATTTCTTGCATGTGAGTATTAAATAAGTGTAAACTTTTAATTTTTTTCGAAATTTCCCCTTAACATAATATTGAGCTTGTCGAGAAAAGCTCAAAAATGCCTTTATTTCCGTCCATCTCCGAATGGTTCTCGAGAATTCCGACTTCAAATTTTCGGACCGCCCCTCCCCCAAAAAATTTGTTTCCTGGATCCGCTAGTGGTCTAGAGCATACATTGGGCAGCAATAAAATTCTGGGGATGAAATCACCAAACATGATACTAAAAATAGAATTCTGGTGGTCTACAGTAATATGTCGGGGTTTATAAACTTCTGGGGGTGTAATCCCCACGCCCATGTGTTGTCTAGAGTCTAGACCCCCCAGAATGGAAAAATACGAAATTTACTGGGGTAAATGAGACAAAGTAAAGACAAAAAACGGATGTTCTCTTCAAAATTGCTCGAAATTGAGCAGAAACTGTAGAATAATGCAGTTTTAACGCTATTTCAGCTCAAGTGTATTTCAGTTTTTGAGGTAATTATGGCCCAAAAAAGCTCAATTTGTGATCCCAAGATCAGCCATGCTATGCATATATGACGGTCGAGGGCGCATGCAGGATTTTTCAAAGGGGAGGAGGCGATCGGAAAATTGATGACCCTATATTTCGGGATGTTCGCCTGTGCATAAAATCAAATGCATTTTCTGACGTATCCGGACCTGCTCTTTCCAATAGGCTCATAAAAGTCGAACTTTTCTTTAAAAAATTTTTTCTCTTGATAGACTGCAGAGTGACGGTTTTTAACGGCGCTTGAGACAAACTTATGAAGGATAACGATCCTAGGGCATGAATATCCATAAATTTTAAGAACTTCCGATGAAAAGATGCATAAAACGGATTGAAATCTGAAATTTTCTTCAAACTACTTCAAATTGACCAGAGCTGCGTAATAACGTGGTTTTAGCGCTTATACCAGTTTTTTAGGTCGTTTTAGACCAAAAAACTTAATTTTTGACCCCCTCCAGACCGACTGACCCCTCCTCAGACCAGCCACGCTGTGGATCTATGCTGCTGACCAAACAAAACGAGATTGAGGTTAGGGGTCGAGCCTCTCGGGTAAGGAATAAGAAAAGAATTTTTCTGGGAAAAAATAGGCCCCTATTTGCAAGAAGCATAAAATTCACAGGAGATAATTGAATTAATGTACATATTCATTTACTCTTCCGGAAAATTTAAAATTTAAAAAATGCGTAAGTTTTTTGCTTATACATAATATGACGAAGAGCATCGAGGAGCGACTATGCGAGGGTAAATAGGGAAGTTGATGATCAAGCATCTATCATATGCTTATTCATATTCTATTTCACAGAATGAGCAAAAAAATTAACAAAAAATCTGCGGTGAATATCGTCATTTTATTTCAACTTGGAAGTACCTACTCAATAAACACGGAATGAACAAAATGAGACACAATAATGTACAAAAATCACTGATTATCACTTTTTAGGCAATTTATACACTCCATTAGCGTAGACCAATAACTGTTCACGAACTTTACGCTGCAAAAAATTGTGCACGGTATCTAGAGTCAGCTCGTCTTTTTTCTGACTTCCAAACATTTTCAGCAAACTTAAAATACGTTCGGCCGTCAATGAATCCAAATTTTTCAATAAACCCATTATATAAGGCCAATACATCTCTAAAATAGGAAAAAATGAGCAAAAATGAAGCAGGGATGGACAATAAATCCAAGAATAGAGTAACAGTCCCCTCAATATTGAAAGAAAATGCATTCAGGCAATCGAAAACAGACTCCTGACCACACATGAGCGTTAGGGCTCTGGCGCATACGTGGGCAGCAAGAAAATTCTAAGGGGGGTGCAAGAATTTTTGATGGTCAAAAATGGTCTTATAAATGGTGGTATGGCGAAAAAACAACATTTTTCGACGTTTCTCATCGAGCACTATCTATTGGCATCAAAAGTTGCGAAAAAACGAAAAAAATTTTAAAAATTGAAATCTGGGGGGTATTTCGATTTCTGGGGGGGCGTATTTTGGTTTCTCGGGGGATGGGGGTGCATACCCCAAACCCCACCCCCCACGCCTAGGTGTGGTCTGGGGGTTTCGCTGGATTCTCCGGAATTTGAAAGATCCCCAAAATCGACAGACCCTGGAATTGGATTTTTGGTGCTATTTTTTGGCAATTTGACCCCATAAGGCCTCCTAATTTTATTAATGCCCGCCCATGTATGCTCCTAACTCAGTCAATCTTTACTAATAAACATGTGCGTAAACTAGCATTCTATTCAATTCGTAAAGCAAAAGAGACTAAAAGGATAACCAAGATCTCATTAGGAAAGTAAGGAATAAAGGCAGGTTTTGTTTGATGCTTCTGCACAATGTTGTGCCGAATTATCTTGTAAAAACAAAAACCTTATTGAATAAATCAAAAAAACTGAACATCTTATTAAAACGAGCGATAATTGGCATTAAATAAATTAAGAAAACTGAACATCATGATTAAAACAAGCGATAATTGGCATTAAATAAATTAAGAAAACTGAACATCATGATTAAAACAAGCGATAATTGGCATCAAAAGAATCCGGTTAAAGTAAAAAATGTATAATACGACACGAAACGCTGTTTTGATTGTTTTTTGCGGATAACGTGATGTTTAAAAATTATGAGCATTACATAAAATTTTTATTTATGTAGAAAACTGACGTCGTTCATTGAGAATTTGGAAAACTGTAACTCATGTGGATATTCTATGAACTTCAAAATTTTATTGCAATTTTTGACTTCTCCCACAATCACTCTACGTTCACGAACTTTTGATAAACTGAAGATAAATTGCACATTTAAGCTTTTGCGCTATGAAGTGTAGTCATTTAAATGTACTGATTCAACATCATATTCTTATTCCTACCGTTTTTAATTTAAAATCTCAATGAGATGAGAACCCTTAATTAATCTATCCTATTAATAAGCACTATTGCAGAAAATACAAAATATGATATTAAAATGTACACTTATAAGCATAGGTGCGCAAGGTCAAACTTTCAGGGGGAGGAGAAGATAGAAAATCGGTAGATAGCTATGTGCTCCGTAAAAACCAGTTCTATAGCGAAAAAACTATAGTATCGCTTCAAAACAAACATTTTTGAGTATTTTCAGCAAGTAAATAGCTTTTTTGAACTCACGAACATAACTATATAGCCTTTTTGGACTGAGAATAGCTATTTAGCTCTTCTTGGAGTCGATAAAATAGCTATATAACCTTTTAAAACTCAGGAAAGACAACTATATAGCATTTATGAGCTCAAAAAGGACTATACATATGTACATATAGCTAGTTTTCTAACCCCAATAGGCTATATAACTAATTTTCTAAGAAGGCAATATAGCAATGGTTTTTCGGCCAATATCGCTGTACAGCTACCAGTTTTTCAAAGCTCAAGGGAGAGTAAAACCCCCTCACCCCCATGCTCTTGCGTGCTTATAAGATCAGCATACATTAATATACAAACATCTTGCCCGGCCCCGGTAAAAAAAAATTGGCCTCAGAAATTCCATAGCAAAAATGTTACTAATTCATAGATTTAAATTTATTCAATATCGTCAACATAGATACAACATCGCCAACGTTTTTACACTGCCATCGTCTCAAAATTTTCACCAGTCTTAAAATTCCCACCACGAGTCTCTACATTGTCAACTTAAGTCTTAAAATTGCTACGAAGAGTGCTGGACATTGGTTTCTTTGTACTAGCCTCGTTGTACATATACAAAAATCTCAGGAAAAGTCAGAACGAAAATTTTTTTACATCATTACACGGGGTGGCCCGAAAAAATCTACACTCCTATGTTACGGGTCATTATTTCGGCTGATATCAAAAAAAACTTTAGGACCGGTTGCATTCGATGGATAAAAATGTCTCATTTCGAACTAAGTAAAAAATTTTGGCCAGCTGCCAAAGGTTCGGACATATCTGAGTACCTCTAATTGTTTTTCCCGATCCTCATCGTTGAGCAAAGCATCCGATTCTTCGTCATCGTCGTCGCAGGCCAAAGCCGGATCGTTCAGCGGCCGAGAAGGCATTCGATCGCAAAGTCGCCAAGCTGCGACTCCCCCACTTGATTTTAAAACTCCACAGCCGCACCACCACACCACGCGACGTTTTACCAACGAAGGCGATGCTTTTAGCCGAGCACACAACTCCTCCAGTGTCCATTCAGCTGAACAAAACTTATTTCAAGGACTCTTCTTCATAACTTCTGTTCTGTTTGACTGTAAAGCTCAGCTTAGTTCAGTCAGCTATCAATCGAACTATTATCAGATAGAATATTGTAGCTCTCGTATTATGCAAACTACTGTAGCCTGTTCCATTCCAAACGGCCCATTTTTTCCTAAAGTCTTCATAACAGTAAAAGATTTTCACTGCGCAAATAGCATCTTCAGACATGCTCTCGTAGCAGCTGGTTGCTTAAAACTCTTATTATTGATGTTTTATGTGCTTTGCTTAACATGCGGCGCATCTAAAGTGCAGCAGCAACCTAATCCGTAAGACATTCTGCTACAGTAATAAGCCGTAAAGCAAAAATGAGCCGCTTGGAATGGAACAGACTATAGCTTCGCCAATATATTATGCACGTCGAACATAATGTGTAAAGGCAGGAGTCCTCAAAAAGCGTTAAGTATGACCATACATGCACGTAGGGGAGTGAGAGAGGTATAACATCCGTTGAAGATTCAGCCAGGCAGGTACTGTCCGACGATTTTGAGCTGACGGAACGTTTTTTGCAACATTGTTGAGGTCAGCAGCAGTAAAAATGTCAAAATTTTCCCGGCGCTTCGCGCCAAATTAATACTTTTATGTACTTTTTTCACTCAAAAAAGCGCCCAAAATTGATCAGTTTCTGTTTTTTAGTGTTGTAAGTGATATAATGCAGTCAATATGTACTAAAAATACTTTAGAAAGGCAAATTAATCACGAATAACATTTTATAGGCTATTTTGAACATTTTAGTTCTATAAACAGCAAAAAATCGTGAACGTCAAATTTACTGTTTTGGATTTCTGGTATTTTACCCCACCCCTGCCGACCCAGACCTTGTGCACCTATGGTTATAACAGCTTATTATATACTCAACATTGACTAGGAAAGACACGTGAATAAAAGCATAAAGGCTAGTTTGATATTAAATTTAGTATACGTGAATATTCAAACTGTCATGAGTCGGAAAACTTGGCAGCAATCACCTACGCATATATAAAGGAGAGAAAGGGGAAAATCTTGTGACTAAAAAGGTATTTCTTCGCTAATTATAAAAAAATGTAAAAATGGTTTTTACAGTACATTAAGGATAGCTTATATAGTATAAGATGGAATACGAAATCAAAGCATATTTTAAGCGCGTAATAAAATATGCGTTTGTTACACGACCAAGAGTAATGCGCTTTATATCATTTAATAGAAAAAACATTTGGCTATCAGAACTATAATTTGTGATTTAGCACATTCAAAATTCGTTAAGTGCAACAAATCTTCGTAAATCCAACTCTTTTGCAGAATTTAAACGCAATCAAAATAATACACAAGGAAAACTCACAAAGCTGAACTAAAACAAATAATAAAATTGACAATTATTAATTCGAGAACAATAAACAACAGAGTAAACACAGTTTTAAGGCTATTTTAGCAAAAAAATTTTAAAGCAGAGATTTGCCCATTGACACCACTAGTAAGCACATTTTTCTGTCGTAACTTGTCGAAAAAAATGGTATTTACAAAAGAGTAAATCAAAAAGGCAAAACATAGCGTGGAATTCGATAAAACCTTATGTAATATTGTTGCATATTTGCTCTTCCAAAAAAACGTTTATTGTTTTGTGACATATTAATAGTGTTTTTTTTGTACAAGGTCCGTTTGTACATGTTTAAAGATAGTCCCCAAAATTCTTTGTACATTTTGTACACACAAATTCTTGGGCACTATAATATGGTACAGTAGCAATTTTAGCGTAGTAAAAACAGAGTTGTTCGACCTTTCGTAGAGTATTTCAGCTAATTTCTGGGTCTCTGAGGGCAAAAATCACTACGAATCGTCTTAAAACGGAAAATTTGATATTTTTCCTTTTGAAATGCAATTTCTGTCATTATAAAGATATATAGAACATACAATAACTCATCTAGGCGCGAAGCGTCGAAAATTTTTGCGAATGTTAGACCTTTTTTGCAATTTTTGTCTTCCAAAATCGTTGTACATGTACAAAGACGGTCCAGAAAAGTCTTTGTACATCGGGAAAAATCTTTCCCGAATACAAAAACACAGTGCATGTTAAGCACAGTCATATCAAAACATTTTGTACCCTTTTTTAATGAGCCAACCTGAATTCATCAGAATTTCAATATTTGACGTACTTCAAACAAATACCGAGAAGCAACCACGACGTTTGATCAAAAATTCCAAAACAGCATTCCTAATGCAAGTAGAACCGTTTTAAGACGATATTCCAATAGCAAAAGCTTCACTCCAAACGTAAAGGCGGTGATTAAAAACTTCTGTGCAATAAGCAGGAGCTTTTGCATATACGATTTGTTGACACTAGGATGGGCAAAAATCATAAATGCTCAATATCAGGGTCGGCAGGGGGGAAATCCCAAAAATTCAAAGCAGTAAATTTACCGTTCACGATTTTTTTGCAATTCAAACGACAAAAAATGTCAAAATAGCCTATAAAACGTATTTTCGTGGTAATACCGCATTGTAAAAGCATTTTTGGTCCATTTTAAAAGCATTATACAGCTAAAAATATAGAAATTGATCAATTTTGGGCGCTTTTTCATTAAAAAACACACATGAATTTCCATTATTACTGCTTTTGTCCTCAAAAGTGATGCATAAGACGTACATACTGTAAGCTAAAAATTGCCGGAAAAGTATCTGCCTGGCTAACCCTTCACAGGCACGTATCTCTAGGGGGAATGAGGGGTTCGAACCTCCCAAAATTCGAAAAAATCGGAAAAAATTTGACTTTTTAAAAGTTATTTTGTGCTATTTTTGGCCCTTTTGGGCTTAGTCCCCCAATTGGTGTTGGTCCCCCCCAAAATAGGACGGCCAGCTATACGTGCCTGACTCTTCAGGGTGTAATCCCCCTCTCCCCCATGCGCATGTATGGCTAAAATCTGGGCGTGAAATCACAAGTGAGATATGTAGCTACTGCACATCCGACTAGATTGGGGCATGTCGACGAATCATTCGAAAATATTCACAAAATCACATTTTTAAACACAAAGTTCGTATAGTGCCGAGTTCTTATCCTTTGATACGAGCACGGAAAACTTATTTAACTGAGCCTCTTGGAGAAGGTAATATTGTACGGTAACTTATCAGTCTGAAAAACAGCGTAAAGCAGCCGAATTTGAAATACTACTTAAACAAATCAGAAGGAAGCACCGAAATTTTGGCTAATTTTAATTTTAAAAAATGTTTCATGTAAGTAATGCGATTATTCCAAACTCATTTTGCGTTTTTAACTTCGTTAAATAGGCCCGAAAAGAATCGTTCCGAAATACTTGTATAATTTCCACAAGCGAGTCACAAAGTAGTGCTTATTTAAAGCATGTGTAACATATTGAAGCCAGGCCAGTCCAAAATTTTACTTTTCTCTTGGAACAGCCAAATTATACTGGCCAACACAGGACTGACGTTAAATTCACACTTCCGCCCATTCATCTCCAATTCTAAGCAGACGACTCCCAAATTTGGTTTCCAGTCGATAGTTCGAGACGCTTTGAAAGATTCATACTTCTTGCAGTACAACTCGAAAGCCGACCGTATTGCAGGGGGTAAATCTAAGTTTTCTTCTTTCAGTTGAGGCCAGAATTGGGCGGATATTATTAACGCTGCTATCTTAACAAACATGGTAAAACAGTATTTATAGCATTTTTAGTCCATTTTGACAGCACTAAAACAATTTTAACCATTAAAAATAAAGAAATTCATCAAACCGGCCGAAAAAATTTAATGTTTATATCATTTTACCACGATATGTACATGTGTGCCTTTCCCCAGATTTCCCACGATATGCACATAAGGTAATAAAATTTAAAAAAATATTCCAAATCCTAATTTTCAAATGGAAAAAGTAAGAAAACTAAGATTTCGAATCAGACGATAGGTCACTTAATTCTGAAAAACAACGCCTACATCGATGCTCATGTTCTTTACCGACAAACAGTGATGTGAAAAATTTGTAAGATAAACATCAATTCTACATAATCACCTTTGGAATATAAATTGAGAATTCATAATTTATCGCATAATTTAATTTATTCTATTATTAATTTACTACCTCAATAAAGTAACTTTTAGGTACATTAAAAGAAAGTGATTGAAATTTACGAACTTTAACAAAAATCTGAGCTGAAAGAAATCGAACAAGCCAAAAAAAGAGGAGCAAGAATGTAATTTTTTCAAAGCTGAAGGAAAATGGTGAAAGCAGAAGCAACGAAAAGAAGGCAAAGGCCGATTTCAATAGAGATCTGACTGGAAAAGATATATATTGTTTAACTATGATAGATACACATCATGAATCTAACGGCAGGGTGGCCATTGGTTTCCCAAGATAAAATTCCCGGGTTTCCCGGGTGATTTATGGACAATTTCCCGGCTTTAGATCATGCTTTAAACGCACACTACATATATACGAAGAAGTGTCATGATAAGAGCATGAAAAAGGATAAGGCACAAGCAACTCTAATCAAACAAATGCAAACACTACACGAAACGTTTTGGAACAATCATAATTTCTCTTCCAATGATGCTAACGAGTTGTCGATAGCAGTTCTCACAGCCTATAATATAGTATAGTAGCGATTTTAGTGTGGCAAAACAGGGTTTTCGATCTTTGGTAGTGTATTTCAGCTAATTTCTGGGTTTCTCACGCCACAAATTACTAGAAATTGACTCAAAACGGCGCGAAGCGCGGAAAAAATTTGGCATTTTTCCATTCTAAATGCAAATTCTGCCATTTTAAAGATAAATAGGATCAGTGGCGGATCTAGAATTTTCTAAAGGGGGGGGGGCGGTATCCCAACGTTTCCAGAAAAAGTCAAAAATAGGTCGGAAAACTTGCTCTTAATGCGCAAAATGGCGTTTTTTCGGTGTTTTACATTGTATACTTTTACATAAAATCACCTGACGCAATATTTTTTTCAAAAAGTTTCAAAATGTTAGACAATTTTGTGCGAAAAAAATCATTAAATTTCTTTGACTTTAACAAAAATCTGGCGCGAAGCGCCGAAAAATTGTGAAATCAAGGCGGATAGACGTCTAGAAGCATGATTTACTGCTTGATTTCCTGTATTTATAGCATTTGATGCGAAACATCGAAATTTTTAATTGAAAATAGAAGAAAACTATGCAAAAATAGATGTTAAAATTGTTTTGAAACCTACATGAACAGAAAATGGCTTCCAGGCAGTGTTTTTTATACAAGGTCCGTTTGTACATATACAAAGATGGTCCCTAAAAGTCTTTGTACATTTTGTACACACAAATTTTTGGATACTATGATATAGTACGGTAGCGACTTTAGTGCGGTAAAAACAGAGTTGTTCGACCTTTGGTAGTGTATTTTGGCTAATTCCTGGTTTTATGAGGGCAAAAATCATTGAGAATCGTCTTGAAACGGCGCGAAGCGCCAAAAAATTCGACATTTTTCCTTTCGAAATGCGATTTCTGCTATTATAAAGATATATAGGACACACAATTCCTCATTACGGCGCGAAGCGCCGAATATTTTTGCGAATTTCAGACCTTTTTTGCGGTTTTTGTCTTCCCGAAAATCTTTGTATGTACATCTACAAAGACGGTCCCGAAAAGTCTTTGTACATCGGGAAAAATCTTTGCCGAATACAAAAAACATGCTTCCATTCCATGTCGCCAAGAAAGTATAATCATAGGTAGCGCGTTAGCGCGTACCTATAATATACTTGGGTACCCCCAACACCTGGGCACCCCCTACAGCTATAACGGGACACTTCTGGAAGGTGCGGTTTTTTTAAAAGAAAGATAATAAAAAAATTCGCTGCCCGTGTTTTTTTTGTTTTTCTTGAAACTCAAAATTGACTGTGTAAAGAAGGTGTAAAGTTTTTGTGTAACGTTATAACATAGGACAAATTTTGGGACCTTTTTACTGCGGCATGTGGACAACTGAGTATTGATGACTCGAAGGATTGAACAGAATAGGATAATAGAGGGATGAATTCTACAGATGACACTTTTTTTGTTTTTTGAAATTCGCATTATTTATCGAACGGCAGTGTAAAGAGTGCGAAAATCTGGGGGTGAAAAAGCACTTTTTGGTCGAGTTTTCAACCTTCCTATGTCCGATACTAACTCCGGTTATGAGGTTTTTAAAATGTTTTCTGACAGAAATGTAGAGCGGATCAAGGGCTACATTCTGCATATAAGCAAAGTCTTGTATGCTCTATGGTGAGTTAGATCCTGGGGTTTAAAGTTTACACTCTAGTGGATGGTGTAAAAAAACGGATTTTAACTAAGATTTCTCTGCCAAATATTTCCGCTCGTGAGTCAGTGCAAATCGAAGACAGCATTAATAAAGTGCCTCACAGGGGCTAAACATCGCAGCAAACCGCATTTAAAAAAACGCAATATTGAGTTATTTATGGGGGTGTAAAGTTCGAAATCAGAGGTAAAAAATGGGCTAAAAAACACGTTTTTTCCGAAGTTTGATTGATAAATCATGCCAAATAATTTTTGCAACAGAATTTTGGCACACAGGAATGTACTACGATTTAAAAGCTACAAATTGTACCAAACCGAATTTCTTTAAACTCAATGGGGAGTTCGGTACGGAATTTTAAAGTTTACAGTGTTCTAAATGATGGAAAATACGTTTTTGTTGCGTTTTTTGTTCGCCACTTTCTCCGTCCAGAAGTCGGGATAAGTCTTATAGAATAAAAATAAAGTGCTTTATATCGGGTGCATGTCAAAGCAAATTGTCTATACATTAATATTTAGCGAGTGTAAAGTCAAAAATTTGGAGTTTTAAATGCGTTTCTGTCTTGTTTTTTCTGCCTGCTTCTCCGGTTACGAGTCAGGGACACGTTTATCAAGTCTAGAAATGGACCAGGAATCAAAATTTGATATGCCAGTCTGGCGCATATGTTAACACTCTACGGTGTTGTAAAGTAGTTTACACCAATTGTTAGTTTGCCCATAGAACATTATGTAGACTTAATTTTTTCATAAATATTAATCGTTATATCGGAACAATATCAAAATTACGAATCTGACTAAAATCTTCTTTACACTAGGTGTTTACATGAAGTTTACACTACATATATATTTATCTTCGTTTTTGAGCATTCCTGAAACCTAATTTTTTCTTGGAGCCTAGAAGTTTTCAAAGGATCAAATGTGAGACGTCACGTAGGCGCGTTTGTTTACATCGAACAGTGATGTAAAGTAGTTTACATTCATTGTTTATATGTCCTCAGACCATTGTAGAGACATAATTTTTTCATGAATGTTGATCATAATATCCGAGTAATTTTTTACACTGCATGTTGGCCTTTGTTCTAGAGCATTGCAAAAATCGAAATTTTTTCCTGAGATATAAAAATTTACAGGGAATGAAATATATACGTCAATTGGGCGCGCTTGCTTACACTCAGCAGTATTGCAAAGTGGTTTAAACCTAATGTTTATTGTCTTTAAAACATTATGGAGACTCATTTTTCCATAAATGTTGAAAGAAATATCGGAGCAATATCAAAATTACGAATCCGACTAAAATATTCTTTACGCTATGTGTTTGTGTAAAGTTTACGTTACGTGTTAACCTAATTCGATAGACTTGCAGAGACTTTGTAACTGAAGTCAAGAAATTTTCAAGGATTCATATGTGAGACATCAATTAAGTGAGTTTGTTTACCCTCAAAAGTAATCTAAAGTGATTTAAAAATTATGTTCAAGTGTCCTTAGATCATTGAAGAGATGTAATTTTGTCTTAAATGGGTTGCATTAAAGTTAAATCTTTCTTAGCCGTGTTTATAATATGTTTCACAAAATCTTGCACATGGAGAGCTATCGTTTAATTGATGTAAATTGCCTGCAAAAGTGGTTTAAAATGAACCAGCAATCACACTACTGTGCACAGAAGTCGACAAAGATATACAGCTTTATTGTAATCATGTACATTAATAAGCCGTAAACTGTTAGTATTCTCTACACCTAGTAGTTGTGTAAAGTTTGCACTATTCATTTGTTGTTAATATGTAGTCTATACTACAAATTTATTTTACTACCAAATCAAAGCGTTAGTGTTCCTTACATTTGATATTTGCGTGAAGTTTTTGAATTTTTGCCGAAAATCTTTGCCTTCTAATTTACCAACATCCCGCCTTTTCCATTTTTCTTGAAGTTTAAAATCTTTTATAATTCTCTCATAATTTAATGGTAGGTTTTAACTTTAAGTTTCTCTTGGTTTACAACTCTCGCTTAGCAAGCTCATTTTTCAAAACTTTTCATAGTGATCAGATTAGTTGCGTTTAGTTTGGAATTGGTGGACGGTCGTTATTTTATTACTCGGCTTAAATAAACCAAGTGACTATCTTTTGATTATTTTCTTCATCGCAAATTCAAACACCCAATTTTCAATTTGAAAATTGACCCAATTTTCAATTTGAAAATTGATCCAATTTCAATTTGAAAATTGAAAATTGGGTGTTTTCAATTTCAAAAGTCACAACACATTGTGCTTGTGTATTGATTGAGTGAGTTTGCAATGTGAATTCGTTGGTTAAATTTTGTGCTTGATTATAAATGAACTGCACATTAAGAAGAAATAACTTAATGGAGTTTTAATTTGAAAATGGATGGTGTCAATAAGGTTGTCTTGTTTAAAAAGGATAATGCTGATGTTAAGAACAATATTGTTTTCCGCGTTCTTGGACTGTTGTCATTATTGTGGCATGTTACTGATTGTGTTTACTGACTGATGTACTGAAATCACGCTAATTAAAAGTAGTGTACTAGCAAAGAAAAATGCTCCGATGGAACAAAAAAGATGAATATACTTGGAATTGTGGATTATTATGGATGTAAAAGGAGGGGACTAGGAAAAATCTACCTAAAGTCGGAAAATCTGCTAAGAATCACACTTTCTCTAAGCAACGCAAAAAATCGATGTATATTCTGCGGCCTCTAAAAAAGTGTCTTTTTAAAATAATGTTCGAAGTTTCAGATAAGAGTGTATAAACGAAATCTATCAAGGTTACTTTTTTAAATTGCTGGCACCTGATTGATAGAAAACTAAGAGGTATTGTATTTAAAGTTGTTTTGTTTTATGAGCATTATAGCAAGCAAAGCAGGAGCCGATTGATTAGTGCACACAATCGTTTCGGGCATGCTAGTGTATCTACATTAAGTCTGTTTCAAGTCAACTTACGTGTTTCCTACTGTTTTTAACCAACCATGTCTTCAATTGTCTTCGATGTTTGCTATTTCATTCAATTGGCTTGGAAGACTGTTAGTTTACTTAATATCATTTCCCATAGCTACTGCATGAGCTAACGTGCTGCTGTTTCAATCATTGTTATGGTTGAATATTTATTTTAATCTGTTGGCCGCAGAATATACATCGATTTTTTGCGTTGCTTAGAGAAAGTGTGATTTTTAGCAGATTTTCCGACTTTAGGTAGATTTTTCCTAGTCCCCTCCTTTTACATCCATAATAATCCACAATTCCAAGTATATTCATCTTTTTTGTTCCATCGGAGCATTTTTCTTTGCTAGTAGGTATTATCCGGCGCGTAGCGCCGAGAAAATTTGAGAAGTTATGGTCACTGACGGCCAAAAATCATTGCAAATTGCTTATCCATTCTTTATCTCGCCAAATATTTTTGGCCAATGGGAGGGGGGGCGGCCGCACCCCCACTTAAATCCGCCCCTGCATAGGACAAACAATTACTCATATCGGCGCAATGCGCCGAAAATTTTTGGAAATTTTACATCTTTTTACAGTTTTTGTCTTCCCACAAATCTTTCCAAAAACATTGTTCGACTTTTGATAGGGTATTTTAGCTAACTTCTGAGTCTCTGAGGGCAAAAATCACTAAGAATCGTCTTAAAACGGGTCGAAGCGTCGAAAAATTCGACATTTTTCCCTTTGATATGCAATCTCTGCCATTATAAAGATATATAGAACACACAATTATTCATTTCGGCGCTAAGCGCCGAAGATTTTTGCGGATTTCAGACCTTTTTTGCAATTTTTGTCTTCCCAAAAATCTCTGTACATGTACAAAGACGGTCCCAAAAAGTCTTTGTACATCGGAAAAATCTTTGCCGAGCACTAAAAAACACTGTTGCAAAAACGTCTCAGCGAACAATAGTACAAACAGCTACTAGCTATATCAAACAAAGAGAATACACAAATAGCAATCAATAATGTGACAATGGGCGAGAAGAAAAACGGAAATAAATGCTAGATGATAAAATATAAAAACATGTAAACTAGTAATGATACTAAAAGCGATAAAAAACGTAACATAAAAAAGCAAAAAAGGCATAAAAAAGCAAAACACGCAAAAGAGGTAGCATAAATCGCTACACGCTGCATTGGATTTTCGAAGAAATGGGACATTCGAAGAGGTGGGAAATTTGAGCAGGTGGGACATTCGAACACTTGGGACGTTCGAACAGATGGGATATTCGAACAGGTGGGAGGGTGCCGGTGCTAACTCATATATCAAATGAAGAATATACTGTTGTACAAAAAATGCTTTGTTTTTATTCTACGAAACATACTTGTCTCCTGTATTTTTCGTGTTCTATATGGCATAAACATTGTACTATTAATTCAATATTTTTGGCCTCCAAAAACTGAGTTCAAACTAAATTTCTTGACGAAAATCCCGGGTTTTTCCCGGGTGCCGAAAAAATACCCGGGCTTTTCCCGGGTTTGCCGGATTCCCGGATGAGTGGCCACCCTGTAACGGCTCAAAATTCCGGTTGGGGTCCCCGGCATACATGGGCAGCAAGAAAATTCTGGGGGTCTGGCTGGGTTAAATTGCCAAAAAATCGCCCAAAGGATTACTAAAAATAGAATTCTGGGGTATACAGTAATATGCAAGGACTTTTTCAACTTCTGGGGGACGCAAACCATACATGATCTTGAGGTGGTTTGAGGGTTTTCATTCCCCCCCCCGAATGAGCAAGCTCCCAAAAATTTTCTGAAAATTTGTAAAAAAGATGTTTTTAAGCGGTTTTAGCTATTTAATTGCTCAAAAGTGCCAAATTATCGACGCTTCGCCCCATTATGCTCATGTTTTGACTATATTCTGTTCAATTTGTTCCGACTTTTTTGATTTTTTTCCGAAATTTTTCTATGTTTCTATGCTCTAGAAAGATAGAGCATCGTTAGAAACGCTGAAAACGATGTTCTTGACGCTAACCTCCCATTTTTGGATCCCAAAAAGGCACTCTATAATTTCACCCCCCCTCTCCAGAATTACCATGCTCCGTATGTATGGTGCAAATCCCCCCCACGCCAACGTGTGGTCATCAGCCATTTTTAGTAAGTAGGGAGATGACATTCATTTTTTGGCCAAAAACGGCCCAAAAACACCTAAAAACTGTCAAAAACCCAACTTTCCTCCAAAAATAGGGGTCTTAAATTTTCTAGCTGAGGATTAACGACGACCAACTTTGGATGGAAAATCCTTTTATCATCCTGTCACATGTACGGTACACATTCAGAAGTTCATCAGACTCTTCGAAAAATTTCTAAATTAATCTTTTTTTAACTGTAATTATTTTACATTAGCGTCTATTTTATATTTGAGTTCAAATTCAATTGATGCAAAGGGCTGTGTCTACCTTTTCGACAGGCGAAGCGTTAGATGATCTGGCAAAAGCTTCAATGCGTTGTGAATCTTTTGCATCCTTCAGCATTACCTCGCATAAATGCATCTCAGATTCGCCAAAACGTTGCTTCAGTAATGCCAAGTACTTCAGTTCGTTTTCGACCTAGCAAAAAACCAGTTGAAATGTTGCACAGGGATTACATTAGAGTGCTTATCAATGATGCACGTTCGTATCTACAAAAATAAAAAATATCTATAATATATATCTATATAAAAAATATCCTCTGCAAAGATATTTCATATATCTACTCAGAGCAATCAACTCTGCTCAATTTAAATCCTCTGCAATCATAGCATCATATTATCATTCTATTATCTGCAAGTGCTTTGAACGTCTAATGTAATCAATATCTTCCCAATTCTTCAAGACAGAAGCATTTCAGAAACTCATTCATCTTCCATATGGAGCTTTCAACTCATCCACTGTGCAGACACAGCATTACTAACAGAATTTTCACAATCACCTGGACAGCCGCTTTGTAATGTCTTCATATATATCTTCATATAAAATCAACTAAAACAAAACTAACAAAAGTCACAAAGGACATTTGAACTCAATCAACTATGTTGTTTCTTTATAACGTATCATTACATTTTGAAACACTCTCGTTTCTCCTTTTCCATTTGGCTAGCGCCATTCTTCGTATGGCTTTAAGAGCTCTTCAAAATACACATAATAATTCGCAGTAACCTTCTTTGTGTTTCATATGTACTCACCGATGTAAACCTTTGCATTCATCTCAAAGAGTTTTGAGTCTCTTTTATATATATAAAGACTTCTTCTTTTTGCTTCTGCACTTCTGTAGCTATTAATTCAGAGGGGGGGGGGGGGATACTGGGGCTCCATTCTCCATTTATCCATTAACTTGTTGAGACTAGTTTTCATTGTGAAAAATACATACAAAATCGTGGCACCGAATATCGTCATCATCACGACTTTTTGTATAAGCATTACTAACCATATTTGTTCTTCTGCTGTATAATGAAAGGATATTTATCAAAAGCGATTTAAATCATTTATATCAAAGAACTAAATAACGAGCCTGCTGCATCGGACGCTAGCTAAGAATCGCGGCTGATTGATCAGCCATTTGTTCAAATTGTGGAATCTTCGTCCATTGCCTGTAACCTTCTTATATTCATGACATTACTGTTTTTCATACTTGAGCGGATGAAGAATGGCATTTCAATTTGATGTTTCTTTTCTTGTTAAAATTAAGAATCCGTAGCATACAAAACTGAGTCTGCAAGCAGATAAAAAAACTACTTTTGCAACGAATGGGTGTGTAAAATGACATTTTGACCGCTTTGAGACTCAATAACCTTCCTTCACACTTCAAAATGTCATTCTTAATTTAGCAATAACATACGATTTATATACAATTTTAAAACTACTTTCATTTGGTGTAAAGTTAATCCGCATGCGAATTGATTCATAGGAAAAACATCACGCACAAGAAATTTTCTTTATTGCAAGAACTATAGTTTATTTTTTAAACCTAGTGCATGGATTCGCTCGGCAAACCGTTTTTCTTATTACTGTAACACCCGAATCCTTCATCGCCCGTCACGCTATATCTGTGAAAAAAATACCTACCGACTCCGTCGAGCAAGGGTAAAATCGAGCACTACAGTAATAACAAAATTAGTTTTCCGGACGGACTTATGCATCAAATTAAAAAACAGATTGTAGAAATCATTTAAAAAATAAATATATATGGATTGAATTATGAAGCCTACGATTCGTAAAAAGACTTTTTCTAAAATTGACCGAATTGCCAAAGTTTTTGGAAAACCTAGCTATAACTACGTCACGTATATGTAGGCAATATTATGTACTTTTATAATCTCAATACAGATTTGACGCATTCAATACAAAAAATTGCGTAAAGGCGACTCTGCTAATAAAATAAACGATTTTACTTCGTAGTCGACCATTTTCAATAAGCGCTCCGCTAGCAACTGACTATACTCACGTACAAATAATTCGCGACTACCGTAAACTTCGACCAACATGCCAATAATATCAGCAGATTTTCTAGAAAGTCTTGCGCCACCTCCTAAATAAGTGGGTAAAAAATTACAACAATAATGCGCAAGGCAAGACAAATATAGATAAGAATTAAGCAAGAACTCTTAGAGGACAAAATGACCTATAAAAATTTTATAATTTATGGGTAGCGCATTAGCGGATGCCTATGATATACTTGGACCCCCTCTGAAAAGTGACGACCCCTACAGCTATAATGGGACACTTATGGATTGTGCGGTTTTTTAAAAGATATATAATAAAAAAATTCGATGCCGCCATTTTTTTAAATTTTTTCACACTCCTACCCAGTGTGTAAAGGGTATGTAGTGTTTTACTGTACCGTTTTAACATATACTTTTTTAAATATTGGTCAGCGACACAACTTATCAAACCAGTTTTGCATTCTGTGTCGTCTTTTAAATGCAGACAATTCATTAAGCTCGATGGCCTTTTCTATTTTTTTGAAAAATGACTTATTTCCAGAGTGACAGTGTAAAAAGTGTAAGAAATCTGAAGGTGAAAAGACACATTTCGGCCTGTATTTGGTCTGCCAACAAATGCGTTTATGAGTCCCAAAACATTTGTTCCAGCAGAAATGTACTATGTACGACTCAATGCTACTTTCGGCTAGCCAACAAACTTTTGTACACTCAATACGGAGTTAGACTTAGAGGTTTAAACTTAACACTCTAGTGGATGGTGTAAAAACCGGATTTTGTCTAAGATTTCTCTGCCAACTTTTCCGCTTATAAGTCGACATAAATTGAATAGAATAGAAATAAAGTACCTTTTAAAGGCTACACGTCGCAGCAAACCGCGTTTAAGAAAATACAATATTGAGTTATTAAAGAGGGTGTAAAGTTCAAAATCAGGGATGTAGAATAATCGAAAAAACACGTTTTTTTCCTATTTTGATTGATAAATATTTTTAAATGTTTTGCTGAACAGAAGTTTACCACATACAAACGTACTACGATTCAAAGGCTACAAACTGGCCCAAAACGGATTTATTCACATTCAATAAGGAGAGATTTTTCAAAGTTTACAATGTGTTGGGTGGTGGAAAATGCGTTTTTGTCCGTTTTTTGTAAGCAAGTTCCTCCGTTTAAAAGTCGGGATAGGTCGAATAGATTAAGCATAAAGCACTTTGTAATGGGTCCACGTAACAGCAAATTGCGTTTATATACATCAATATTTAGCTTTTTCGGGAGGTGTAAAGTCAAAAACAGGGAGTGTTAAACGTGTTTCTGTCTTTTTTCTGCAACTTCTCCGGTTATTAGTCTGGACATGATATAAAGTCTAACAATGTGGGGGAAATCAAAAGTGATACGATAGTTGAGCGGGTTTGTTAACACTTAACAATGGTGTTAAGTGATTTATATCTAATATTTGTTTTAAGGTTATTGTAAAGACTAAATTTTATCATAAATGTTGGCCGTAATATTAGAATTACGAGTCCGACTAAAACCTTCTTTACACTCTGTGGTTGGATAAAGTTTACACTGCAAATTAACTTTAGTTTTAACCAGTAGTAGTGTAAAGTTTGCACTATTCATTGATTGTTAATGTGTAGCTTACACTGCAAATTTTACTTCCAGAGCGTTGCAAAACGTGAATTTGTTCAAAATATGTTCCGTAAGGTCAGGATCACGAATCTGACTGTACGTTTTCTTTACACCCAGTCGTTATGCAAAGTTTACACTGTAAATTAAATTTAGTTTTAGAGCGTTGTAGAAGCTTAATTTTTTCAAAATCGTCAGGATTACGAATCTGAGCGTAAGTGTTCTTTACACCTAATATTTGCGTAAAGTTTATGCTGAAAACCTTCGATCGGTTTTAACTTTGTCTTGTTTAAGAAAGATACTGCTGATGTTCAGAACACTATTGTTTTCCGCGTTTTTGGACTGCTTTCATTATTGTGGCATGTTACCGTATGTATTTACTGTCTGATTTACTCGAATCATGCTAATTAAAAGTAGGGTACTAGCAAGGGAAAATGCTGCGATGGAAAAAAAGGCGAATATACTTGGAATTGTGGATTATTAAAGACGTAAAAGGAGGGGACTAGGAGAAAGCTACCTATGCATATGCTTAAAGCCACAAAATTTGCTAAAAATCACACTTTCTCTGAGAAACGCAAAAAACCGAAGTATATTCTGCGGCCTCTGAAGAAGTGTAACCTTCTTTTAATAATTTTTAATGCTTCACATGAGAGTGTATGAACATGATCTAAAATGTTTACTTTTCGTGAATTGCTTGCAAGTTACAACGCTAACTCGCTTTGTATCGTGATTGATAGTAAACTAACAGCAATTGTATTTAAAGGTGTTTTATTTTGTTATCATGAGCATTATAGGAAGCAACCCTGGCGTCAATTGATCAGTGCACAAAATCGTTGCGGGCATGCAAGTGTACCTACGTGTAGTGTGTTTCACGTGAGCTTGCGCGTTTCCTACTGCTTTAAACCAACAATTTCTGATTGTCTTGAATGCATCGATATTTGCTATTTCATTAAATTGGCTAGCAAAATCGCTCCTAGTTTACTCTATATAATTTCCCATAGCCACTTCATAGCTAACTTGCTGCTTTTTCAATCGCTTTTTTGGTTAAATGGTTTATTTCAATCCGTAGGCCGCAGGATATACTTCGATTTTTGCGTTGCTTAGAGAAAGTCTGATTTTTAGCACAATTAGCGACTTTAAGCATATACATAGGTAGCTTGTTCCTAGTCCCCTCCTTTTACATCCATAATAATCCACAATTTTAATAATCCACAATCCTTTTCGTACCCATTCCAATGAGCGCAACTCATAAATCAGTGTTTTTATGCTCAAGAATCATACATTCCGACTAATCTCCAACATATCCGTAATTCATGATAAATTTGTCATTTATAGAAAATTTGTTCCGATTACTTTGATTCACAGACAATGGGAAGAAACAGCAAGCGCTTCCTATTTATTGTTATTTGGGCTTCCAGTAACGCCTGTATGAATAAAATAAAAAATCACTGATATTCAAAAAACTCGAAAGAGTATTTAAATAAGCGCAAAACTGTTACAATTCATGTTAAAATTTATACAAGACGCTAAAGACCGATGATTTCGTTAACACGGATAACAAAGTAGGAAAATAAAGCAAAAATTTTATTTTAAAAAAAAACAAATATCCGTATTTATGTACATAACTATATGCAAATAAAACTGCTCGTATCTCAATTGGCCATGAAAACATACAAACACATACAAGATAGGCCAAAATGGACAATTAGACAGCGATGTCTAGTATCATCATAATTTAAAGTAGGTCGTAAATGAAAATAGGTGCGCTTTGCAGCCGGAAGTAGGGAAATCATATGCCTCACTTCAAGTTTGTAATACGTAATATCACTGTTTGCGCAAGGCCCTTCGTACATACATAAAATGATACCTATCCAAAAAACTTTGTACAGTTTAAACATAGTAAATTTTAGTGTACTAAAATATAGTGTTGTAATCCATTCTGTGCGCAAAAATTGTTCTTTCAACCATTGTAGTAGTGCTCTATATATATATATGCAGTTTCTGATTCTCTGACAATAAAAATACAAAAATTTGAACACGGCGTCATGAAATTTTGATATTTACACTATTTTCACACCGAATCTGCAGCCTTCTTCATGATAGTTTAGAAAACGAACTGGACTCCAGGCGTTAAAAAATTTCATTCTTATTATCTGAAATTCTGTTTTAAATCGTTGTACAGACGGATAAAACTGAAAATTCACATGTTACAAAAGAAATTTCACATCCTCATCATATTTTCAGGTCAGGTCAGGCAAACATTAAGTTAAATTACCGATTAGGTCTGAAGTGCCAAAATAATTGGACTGAAACAGAATCCGGCGCAAGCCAAAAAATTTTAAAGGTTTCTGCCTTTTCATATTCGATTTTGTACATCATACTGACTGATCGATCAGTGGCGGATCTAAGATTTTCATAAGGGGGCGGTGCCCCAAGTGTTTCCAAATAAATCAAAAATAGATTAAACAAATTTGCCCATCACGTGTGAAACAGCGTTTTTCCGGCGTTTTACACTGTCTACTTTTATTTAAAATCACTTAAAATCATTAAATTTCTTTGTTTTCAGCGAAAATCTAATTCGAAGCATAGGGAAATCTGTAAAATTGAAGCGGAAGAACCGTAAGACGCTCGAAATGCTACCCGATCTCCTGATATTTTAAAGCATTTGATGCATAACGACGAAAATTTTGAAAAGTTATGCTTGAAAATATAAGAAAACTATGCTGAAAAAGCTTTTATGCCCTTGAAATCGTCTAAAACCTATTCCCTGAACAAAAATATGGCTTCCGGACCTCCGACAAAGTAAATAATTGTTATTAAAAGGTATAATCCGGCGCAAAGCGCCGGAAAATTCGTGAAATTATGATCACTGACGGCCAAAAATCATTGCAAATTGCACCAATATCTTTGGCCAATAGTGAGGGGCTGCCGCCCCCTCAAATCCGCCCCTGGATCAGATAATTACGATTTCAAACGCAGAGCGCCCAGTTATTTCGTATATTTTTGGCATTTTCACTCGTTTCATTCCTCGAAAAATCTTTGTACATATACAAAGACGGTCCCAAAAAAGTCGTTACACAGCTGAAAAAATCTTTGCTGAATACAAAAAATAAACTATGGATACGGCCAGCTACCAGACATTAAACAGATGGGAAAATCCCCAACCAAAGTTGAGCGTCCCCTCATCCCCAAAAGTCAAGAACTTTCTGACCCCTCCCCGTTTTTAAAAAAATTTGCGTTTTTCGGATATTTTTAGGTGTTTTTTCGCCGTCTCTGGCAAACAATTGAAGGTCATTTATCCCCCTTAAAAATTGCCGGGGATCCATCCCCACCCAAAAGTTTAAGCCGTTACATTTCTGTCAGCTACCCTCATTGAAACATAAAGTACTGTGCGGCAGAACTCGGTAATCAGAAATAAAATACAGTACCTAATGCAAATCTGTTCGTCGTCATTTTTACAACATACTCAGATTCCATTAAAGCGCTTTTAACTCAGTTTTTACACTGTTTTGCTAGGTTTCTTATTTTATTTTATTTTTTTGTTGTTTAATTTCGTTTTCCTACCTTTTATAAGTTGTTATTGCATTGACATCCTCTTTACCAAGCTTGCGCTTCGGAAAATTCGTATATATTTGAACATACATAATAAGTAACTTTGTTCATAAATTTAATGTCTCGTCGTAATATCTGAATTTCTGACACCTCAAAAATTTAGAATCTCAATTATGGCTAATGACCTTCAGATCGACGATCGGGTACAATAAAATCAAGCTTACTTTCTAACAGTGAAAAAATGATCTACTTTAATTTAGACAGAAAAATGATTTGCATTCCTTCAGAAATTGTAGAGAAAAAGGCTCGATAGCCAGGAGGTAACGAATCATAGGTTTATACTCGTATTTAAGTAGACGGAAAATTGATGAGAATGGAGATGTTAATCCCCTTTAACATACCTACATGTCTTTCTCACATAAATTTATAACAACGAATTTCAAAATCATTCTGTTTATTATCGAAAAAGACTGTGAGTTACCCTCGCGACTCGTTCCAATCGGATCAGGGCGCCAAACGCGCCAGTCTTCGTTCATTTCATTTTCACTATCAGAATCGGAATACATTGGGTCATGATTATTTTGCACTAAATCCGGATCGTTTACCGATAAGCTGTGACCATCAGTCAAGCATGAAACTATGCAACGAACTGTATCGGGCCGAGATCTGCGTGCAATTCTGACAATTTGGAGATTGAATTAAGTAAAAACCTGCAGGATAATTCCGAGGCTCTACTTTAAACAGTTTTAAGCATACATGCAGGCCCATAACCAGGATTTTATTCCGGGGGAGGGCGAAAAAAGGCCGGTTTGAGCATATCTCGGCGAGCTCTTTACGATAATGAAGAAAAATTTCAAAAACTTTTCAAAAATTTTAACTTTATTTTATATTTATATATAGCAAATTTATCATTTAAGATGATTTCTCATCGCTTAATCGACGAATTATTTCTTATCTCTTGAATTTGTACTCAATCATTGTGCTTCACAGGGAAAAACAATACAGATAATGAATAATGCGGCGCCAAGCACCGAAAAAATTGACATATCCTGCATGTTAAGTTAGAATTTGAGCGGTTTCGAGCGGGCTAGTCGAGAAAAAAATATACAATAAATATGGCGCGGAGCGCCGGAAAAATTTCATGTTTCCAATGTCATAACTCAAATTTGATTTGATTTAAGTGAGCTAAAAGGCAAAAACTATAGCTAAACAATGAATCCGGCACAGAGCGACGGAAAAAATTGACATGCTGTCAAACTTAAGCGATTTTTAGCGGTTTAGAAGAAAAACTTATACATAAACAATAAATCCGGCGCGAAGCGCCAGAAAATTTTGAGTTTACTAGCTCAAAAGTACGCTAGAAACCTATTTTGGCAGTGTTTCAGACCACTCCGCCAATTTTGCATTTTTCCTTTTGGGGGACCCTTAAGAGAAACAAAAATTTTTCCCATTTCGAGGGGGGAGGCTGGCCCCCCCGCTACGGGCTCAAAATTTTATATGGAAGTCCGTGGCCCTTTTTAATGAGGAGGGGTGAATGACCTGCATTTTTAGTCAAAAACAGCCAAAAAACACCTGAAAACGGCCAAAAATCAAATTTCTTCAAAAGATATATTGAGTCAAAAATTTACTGGCTTTGTGGAATGTGGGACGACCAACCTTGGGTGGGGAATCCCCCCACCCCCTGTTACATGTATGTATGGTTTTACGCCATTTTAGTTGCATACAATAATGCTATAAGGACCTTTTTGCGGCAGAAATGTTATGATTCCGACATTTCACACAATTTCAGTGACAATTTTAAAAACTTCCGGCATTCTTTAATGCATATATACGTATTGTAAATGAAATTATGGGCAAATTATTGTCATTCGTCCGCAGACCGCATGTGCTAAAAGCCGCATTATATAGGGTAGGTACTAACTTACTATTTAAGCATCATAATTTGAAGTAAACTTCATTTTCCGCGCATAGTCGGTCCGTCTGTGTGCATATGTATGTAAGATAATTTCAATAAAATCTTTATCGAGCAAGCCTTTTTATACACATGCATACAATTATATGGGAACATCGTGATAAAATTTTTACCTTTTCCAACAGAAGCGAGTTATCAGTTGCGATTGCATCATGCTTTCTTCTTAAAACAAAATTTATTCCATCCTTAATTTTTGGCTTATGTACCTTATTGAATTATTAATTAATTAATTCTTAATTAATCATTCGAATTATGCGTTCGTAATAAACATATATTTCCGTTGAACAAATTCCCAGGGAGAGTAAGAGAGGTTGTACATTAAAAATCATAGAAAGTTCTGCTAACCATTCTTCATAAATGACAGGCTATTCTCCAAAGGAAGAAAATTTACAAGTAGATCAGGGAAATGTGCATATGTACCTGAGTTCTCCATATGCATACAATCTTCTGCCAAAATGACATGCGATTTCAATTTAACGGGACATTCATATGATATGCAACAACACTACTATTCAGTGACGGATTTAGGATTTTCTTAAGGGGCGGCGACGTAATCCCCACTTTTCCCAAGAGTCGAAGCCAAAAACGAATCCAAAAATTCACCATTTGGCGCAAAGCAGTGGAAAATTTGTGAATAGCGTTTAGAGGATTTAATTATTACTGATTTCCTATATTAAAATACTGAAATAGCTGCTTCTGCTCCAGAAATAGTTATAGGAATCATGAAAATGTTTTCTGCTACGAAAACCTATTCCTGGCGCGAAAATTTAGCTTTCAGGTCATCCAGAAGGTAAATAAGTGTCCTTAATAGGTATTATCTGACTCGAAGCGCCGGAAAAATTTTTGAAATTATGCTCATCGACGGCCAAAAATCATTGCAAATTACATATCCAGTCTTTATCTCGCCAACTACATTCTCTCAGAACATTAAAACACAAGAAATTTCGAAAAAAAATTGAAAAAAACCGAGTAATTGAACAAAATATAGTCAAAAAATGTGCATACGGCGCGAGATGCCGAAAATTTGGGAGTTTTGAGCCAAAAATGAGCTAAAAACGTTTAAAAAGGTACACTTATTACAATTTTTACAAAAAATCGACAATTGTGGGGGGTCGCGGCCATTTTGCGGGGTCCGCCCCTGCTACTAGTGGAAGCTGAGCGCATATAATCAAGCCAGTGGATTCCGATGATTATTTATTTGACAGACAAGAATAGCATTTTTTCAAGGCGTATACCTCAAGTATTGACGTACAGGAGAACAAACGTCATCCATCATTACGCCAGATGGATCTATGAAACGAAGCGTCTTGACAGTTTGAACATAAGCCGTTAATATATCAGCCGTGTTAACGCCTCAAAATCGAACGAAGAATCAACGCAGAATCATGAAAGGAAAAATTTTTTCACAACTTAACTTGTACAGTAATGTTTTATGTTGCAAAGATTAGAGTATCATTTAAAGTCATAGATGCGCAAGGTCAAACTATCAGGGGCGGGGTTGGCGACAACCAAAAATAAGTATTAAAGCTAAGTGCTTCGTAAAAACGGTTCTATAGCCTTTTTTGGCTCAGAAAACTAGCTATCTAACCTTTTTGGACTCACAAACATAGCTATACAGCCTTTTTTACGAAAAATAGCTATTTAGCCCTTTTTGAAGTTGAGAAAACAGCTATGTATCCTCTCTATACTCATAAAATACAACTATATAGTATTTTTGAGCTCGCACGGCATGTTTCTGAGTCAAAAAGGCTATAAGTCCTAATACGAGGAAGGCAATTTTTAGTGTACAAGATATAAAAGAATTTTCACGAAGGCTATAGTAAGAACAGCTTGCATGTTAAAAGTATATAAACAGCATTGTGGCAGACAGATGCTCTCAATGAAATAAGCCGATTCAAATCAATCCAGAGAGCAAGGGTATAGCTGTGGGGAGACTGGGGAATCCGAAATTCTAGGAGTATGAAAACTTTTTATAATGGTTCCCACAAAGGAGAAAAAAATTGAAAATTCCTAAGGCGTATCTGAAAGACCGCTGGAATAGATTTGAACTTACTTTTTGAGCTAATAAATCCAAATTTTTTGCATTTATTTATGTGCATCATATTCGTTCGATTTAAGTGAAATCAAGTTGAAATTTTTTCACATTTTTTCTCAAATGTGTTAATCTCGCTGAGAAGAGCTCAAAAAACACCATTATTTTCGCCTATCTACAAGTAGTACCTGAGATATCCAACTTCGAAATTCCCCCCCAAATTCAGAAGGCCAACTACGCTACTGCCAGAGAAAAGGTATAATTAAGATCTGTTGTTTATCTATTGATCAGTTTATGCGTGTATGCTACCTTTAGGACTCCTACAAAGATTTTTTCTGTATAAAATTCAATATCATCTTTCTCACTACAATTTTACGAAAATGTTTGCTGACAATCCGCAAAAATAAATTAATTCCAGTTGAAGGGGACTTTTTGAAGCAGGAAAATTGGTGTCAATAAATAATTGAATTCGAATTACTACAGGGGATTGATTTTTCAAAGAAGGAAATGTGGTGTAAGTTAATATAAACAAACACACGACATGCATTTCTCTTCAAATAACCTATATCTATATAATACGCCTAAGTTAAATACAAAAAATTTGTCAACGCATTTTTTCCAGAATGTTTGCATACGTCCAAAGGAGTCCTGCACAAAAAACAATATTCGTCTAGCAATCGATAAAATTCGTCAGTGAGTAAATATTTACCTGGATGCAAAAGACGACGTTCCGTGCTGTGACATAAATTCAACGTCATCTTTTGTCTCAAATCTACTCTCTCAAGGCAAGCTTTTAAATCTCTTAGGGCTGGCGTACTGTCCGGGAAATCAATTATAATCGGGAACAAATGGCCAATAAGATAATTCCCTGAAATACAGCTGCGTAATATCGAAAGTGAGCTTGATGCTCATAGGTGCAAAATAAAGTAATAAAAAAGTGCTAAAACGTATTACATACATTCAATCGGAGATAATGAAATGAGTAGAGCTCAGTGTTTTTTTGTACAAGGTCCGTTTGTACAAGTACAAAGATGGTCCCCAAAAGTCTTTGTACATTTTGTACATACAAATTTTTGAACTATAATATGGTACAGTAGCGATTTTAGAGTGGTAAAAACAGAGTTTTTCGACTTCTGATAGTGAATTTTAGCTAATTTCAGGGTCTCCAAGGGCAAAAATCACCAAGCATCGTCTTAAAACGGAGCGAAGCGCCAAAAAATCTGACATTTTTCCTTTTGAAATGCAATTTTTGCCATTATAAAGATGATAAAACACACAATTACTCATTTCGGCGCGAAGCGCCAAAAATTTTTGCGAATTTTAGACCTTTTTTGCAATTTTTGTCTTCCCAAAAATCTTTGTTTATGTACAAAGACTGTCCCGAAAAGTCTTTGTACATCCGGAATCTTCGCCGAATACAACAAAAACCGTGGTAGAGCCGGATTTTCACGTGGAAAAATGTCATTTTAGGAGGAAGATTACGTGGAGAAATAAGGCATTTGACAAGGAAGATTAAGTGGATATTTTATCAATACTTGTGCATACTAGCATGACAAAACTCATTTTATAAATTTAGAAACGCATTAAAACACTTGGGATTAATCATCTCAATATTTTCGAATGCAAAACCTCGACGCTTTTCACTGAGAATTCACTCGCACCGTGAAAAGATCGCTCACCGAAACTATGCAAATAACGTTTTCAGTCAAAATTTTGGATTTTTATCTGACGTACCTAAATCGTTAGTACTAAATCAGGGTTCTTTTTATGAAAATGATGCGAATTTTTCACGAGCAAAACCAGACTGCATCATCAATATAATACTGACTGCTGAACAATCAGTTGTGTTTATTAACTATAATCAATTTTTATAAAATTAATAAGTAAAAAAGAAAGAAAGGGTAGATAAATATAAAAACGGAAAGAGGAAGAAGTGAGGCATGCTGTTAGTATTAAATGAACAAACAGACGCGAGAAACAGTACAAATGTATGAGAAATAACGGGTTAGGCGCAAGAGTCTAAGTGAAATGAAAAGAATTAAGCAGTATATACAGAAAAAATGCGCGAAAAAACACATGAAAAATCATATAAACAGGCGAGGTCATCAGAGAGGAACTAGGTTGCCACAGTTTCGTGCTTTAGTATTTAATTAGAGAACAATCGTAAATATGAATTGTTTATATATTGTCGTACAGACTAAACTTAGACACCAGTATTTTTGACATGGCAAGTAGTAAATATCTTTTAACATGCGCGTCAATACAGAAAAATGTCAAATTATGTGTAAATTTTCCTTTTTACCCAGATTAAGTGAAATTACGTGGAAAATGTCAAATTACGTGGAATTAAGTGGAAATAAAATTTATCCTACCACGCTGTGCTTCGTTTTTAGACGTTTTTCACTGAGCAGATTTCAAATCAATCTTAAAAAAGTTAAGTGGATTCACTTAAAAATCCGGGCTCTAAAAATGAGTAAAAATCTATATAGAAAGTCGTGCATCAAGCGAAGGCAATTGAGTGAATGGAAAAAATCGTTATTATTTGGGGGTGAACTCCATTTTTTGGCCAAAAACGGTCGAAAACACCTAAAAACGGCTGAAAAATGCCATTTTTTCCCGAAATCGATGGAGTGTCAAAAACTTTCTGGCTTTGGAGCAGTCTTTTTTTGTACTCGGCAAACATTTTTCCCGATGTACAAAGACTTTCCGAACCCGTTTTTGTACATGTACAAAGATTTTTGGGAAGACAAAAATTGTATAAAAGGTCTGAAATTCGCAAAAATTTAGAACCCCGGCCTAAAACCCGACCCCCAACCGGGGGCGAGATTTTTCGAGTCGGGGTTGAACCTTTTTTCGGGGGTGAATTATAGCATTTAATTTTTGGGTACATAGGAGAATTTTATAAATAGCAAATAAATTCAGCAAACACCAAATAAGGACGATTCATTCACGAGCATAATAAAATGTTAAACTCGACTCGACACTCGCGATATTTTATAAAATGTAGGCCTAGTCGCCATGACGTTAACACGTACATACAAATGTGTTCGCATATTTATCACCATAAAGTGCGCCAAAACGCTCTGCATTTTCTCATTCGTAAAAATACACTATGGATTTATTATAATATTATGCGTTAGTCTCCATCTATCTGCGCGTTAGGCAGAGGCGTAGCCAGGATTTTGGTTCGGGGGGTGGGGTGGGGCATGAACAAAAATTTCTCAAGACTACTTTTGCATTGAATGTCAGTAACGTTATGTATAATAAAACTGAGGTTTTCGACCTTTAGTAGTGTAGCCTAGCTAGTTTATGGGTTCCTGACGATCAAAAATACGAATAGTGTAAAGCAGCGCGAAGTGCCGAAAATTTTTGGAATTTCTACCGTTTTCATGTAGAATTTACGGCCTTTCTATTGGCAAACAGTTCGGAAATCATAAGTGGCGCAAAGTGCCAAGAAATTTAGTCATTTTTTAGCGCTTTTAGCATTTTGTAGCTCTGTGAATACTAATAGCTTGACAGAGCAGAAAATTATCAAATTTGTACAAAACAGATTTTACAGTTATAGCTTCTAGCGAGAAAACTGCGAATTACTTACTTTGTCTGAAGATATTTTGAGTGATTCAGGCTATTAAACACAATGCTGGAGCTTTACAAAAAGAAAGAAGAGTAACTGGCGGCGCTATGTGCCGGAAAATTTTGACGTTTTTGCACTTTAAACTCAATTTATACCGCTTAAATCATACAAAACAGACAAATTAATGCCGGCGCGAAACGCCGGAAATTTTTAGAAATTCCTATCCCTTTTATCTGGCTTGTTCTCCCTAAAATCTCGTTGCACATGTACAACGAGATTTTACGGCAGCGGGGGTCTGGAATGGCGCGCTCACGCGTTCCCAGCAGGGTCCGAGGCAGAGTCCCGGTAAATTTTGTAAAAAAAACATTTTAATGTTAAATAGTTTTGTTAAAATTTTCGCGAAATCGGCCAAATCACGGTTCTGAATTAAGGGCAAAAAAAACTTAAAATTGATGAACTCCTACATTGCACAAAACTTCTGAGCTGAAATGCGTTTTTCGACCTCTGCTAATTTTATAGCGCAGCAACGGGTCGCTGCCAACAAGATATATGTAGAAAGATGTATCTATGAAAATTTTGTTCTTACCGTTTTCAGTCCCATTAGAGGCCTTCTTATTAACAAAATGTAGTTCTAAAAACAGGAAATGCGCAAAAACATAAGAAAATTTGGCCATTCCTTTTATTTAAAATAGGATTATGTGTCCTTGTAAAGAAAGAAAAACGAGGCAAAGAATAGACAAACTGGTACACAATCATTTTCGCACTTTTACTATTATGCTCGAGAAGCATGCGCAGTTTCATCCAACGAACAAATAGTGCATTAAATTACTAAAGTGGTGTGAAGTGCTGGATTATTTTAGCTGATTCAAGCTTTTAAATTCATTGTATCAATATAGCAATAAATAATAATGACTCGGCACGAAGCACCGAAAAATTTTGACGTTTTTGCCTTTTTGAACTCAGTTTTCTGGACACACATCATTGCAACAGAAAAATCAACAATATTTCTGAAAAATTTCGGGGGGAGGCATGTGCCTCCAATCCCCCCAGGCTACGCCCATGGCGTTAGCCTCCATTTGATTCTTAGAATAACTTTGTTCTGTCTGCTAGCTTAGATTAATTTATATTTCAGACTGAATTAAAAATTTATTCACTACTTCATGAACTTGGAATGAAAATAAAATGTTGAACATAACCAACTTTATTAGTATGCTCTACAAACAAGTACGGTATCGTTTTTATCCTTTTTAAATTGGTATGTAATCATGCAATGTTAGCTGTTAATCTTCAACCCCGACCCCGACCGGGGGTGAAAATCTGACCCCGTACGATCATTGATTGTGTGTTCTATATATCTTTATAGTGGCAGAAATTGCATTTCAAAAAGAAAAATGTCAAACTTTTCGGCGCTTCGCTCCGTTTCAAGACGATTCTTAGTGATTTTTGCCTTTAGAGACCCAGAAAGTAGCTAAAATACACTACCAAAAGTCGAACAACTCCGTTTTTACCACACTTAAACCGCTGTACACAGATTTTTGGGAAGACAAAAACTGTGAAAAGGTGTAAAATTCCCGAAAATTTTCGGCGCTTGTCCTAAATATCTTTTAAGTGGCAGAATAAGCATTTAGAATAAAAATGTCAAATTTTTGGGTGCTTCGCGCCGTTTTAAGACGATTCTTAGTGATTTTTGCCCTTAGAGAACCAGAAGTTAGCTAAAATACACTACCAAAAGTCGAACATTTCTGTTTTTACCACACTAAAATCGCTACTGTACCACATTATAGTAACCAAAAATTTGTGTGTACAAAATGTACAAAGATTTTTGGGGGGACAAAAAATGTAAAAGGGTGTAAGATTCTAGAAAATTTTCGGGGCTTCGCGCCGAAATGAGTAATTGTTTGTCCTACATATCTTTTTAATGGCAGAATTTGCATTTAGAATGAAAAAATGTCAAATTTTACGGGAGACATTTTTTAGTAATTTTAGGTTTCAGAAACCCAAAAATTAGCTGAAATACATACTAAAGACCGAAAACCCTGTTTTACCACACTAAAATCGCTACTGACTGTACTATATTAAAGTACACAAAAATTTGCATGTACAAAATGTACAAAGACTTTTGGGGACCATCTTTGTACATATACAAACGGACCTTGTACAAAAAACACTGCTTTTGGATGGGGCAGACATGCACAGCATGGGAATTCTGCGGGGAAGGGAAGGAGGGGAAAAATTTGAAAGTGCCTTTTGGGGCCCAAAAATGGTGGGTACGCGTCAGCAACATCATTTTTGGCGTTTCTGACGATGCTCAATCTTTCTAGAGCATAAAAACAAAAAATTTCGAGAAAATAAAAAAGTCGTATTGGCGTGAAGAGCCAAAAATTTGACACTTTTGTGTAAATAGATAGATAAAAATGCTTAAAAAAGCACCTTATCCATGAATTATTTGAAAATTTTTAAAAATTTCGAAAAATCGCGAATTTTAGGGTGGTAAAAGAATTTCTGGCGAGGGTGAAAATGTTTCTGTTTCTGACAGCTCCTAGGTAATGTATGATGAGAAAACAACCAAATTCGAGTGGGGATTCCCCATTTCCCTGTTACATGTATGCCAGTGCCATCCTCTTACAGTAAGAGAGCTTGAAAAATGTCCAGAATGCGTTCATCTCGAATAAATAAATCTAGTCTTACCTAATATTTCGTGTAGGTAGTAGACCAATCTACGGGCCTGATAATTGTATGACCGACGGCGTAACTTTTCTACTCCACTTTCGCCAACCAGTGATGCTGATGACGCATCTCTTACCTCGGTTTTGACGTCAGAGCCAATTGACGTCAGGCCATATATTTCGTACAACCAAGGCAATATTGTATCGAGCAGCCACTATATATGTACAAAATGTATGAGCGTATACGTCTCGCATTAGCTATAACACAAGATAGACGTGGAGGAAGTTTGCGTGTTCAGACCTCAAGAACACAAAATGGCAACACAGGTTACGGTAGAACACCACAATTTAATTATTGGCATATTTTTATGCAGTTTTCCAAGTTCTAGTGGAAATTTGGAGGTTCAGAATCCAGAAAAATTCTGACCTTTCCCCCTCAAAAAAAGTTTATCACTTGCCGCCGCGCTTCTTGCCATACACTCATGTTTTGACTATATTTTGTTCAATTTATCCCCTCAAAAAAAGTTTATCACTTCCCGCCGCGCTTCTTGCCATACACTCATGTTTTGACTATATGTTGTTCAATTTATTAAACTTTTTTATTTTTTAAATTTTTTTTTGTTTTTCTGCTCTGTAAAGATAGAGCATCGTCAAAAACGCTGAAAAACAATGTTTTGACGCGTATCCGCCATTTTTCGGGTCCAACAAAGGCGCTCTGAAATTTCACGCGGCCCGGGCCCGTCCTGACTGGCCGGGCCCGGTCTAAGCCCGGGTACCCGTTCGATCACTGGCGCCCGCCCACCCCGCCCGCTCCGGCTGCTTACGCCCCTGAGTATGTATATACACAGGGCCGCATTTAGGGGCGGGACGGCCGCTCTCTCACCTCTTGGCCGGAAAAAATTTTGAAAGGTAAAATAATGTACGGAAAGACGGAAAAATCGAATGTCTTTGTTGTAAAATCTTCGAATTTTCGGCGCTTCGCGCTAGATGTTAAATATTTTCCATTATCTTGGTCCAAGCGCGACCAAAAAATCACAATTTCAAACCCATTTTGAGTTGGAAAAATTTTTAAAATAAGTTTGACTTTTATAATCTGAATGGAAAAAGCTTGACGGAAAACGTCGAAAAATGCGGTTTTTGCTAGCTATCCTTACAAATTTTCTGTGATATCGACCAATTCATGTTGGGTCCGCACTCCCCCTTGACCGAATCCTGGATAAGGGCCTGCATATATGCATTCTAAAAAAATTTGATAAAAGCAAATACCTTATGCAATGTTGGCAAGTGTTCAAAAGTAAAGTTTGAATCGCAAACGCTGTCCACCTGTTCTTCTATTGTACTTTGGGCAATTAATACGACTACGTCTCCAGCAAGCCGATCGAGAAGATCTAATTCCAATCTGCGGGAAGTTCATCCTCAGTCAATACGAGTTACTAGCAAAGAAAAACGTTCCGATGGAAGATAAAAGACGAATATACTAGGGATTGTGGATTATTAAGGATGTAAAAAGAGGGGACTAGGAACAAACTACCTATGCTTAAGCTTAAAGCTGCAAAATCTGCTAAAAATCATACTTTCTCTAAGCAACGCAAAAAAAATCGAAGTATATTCTGCGGCCTCTGAAAAAGTGGAACCTTCTTTGAATAATTTTCAATGCTTCACATGAGAGTGTATGAACACGATCTAAAATGTTTAATTTTTGTGAATTGCTTGCAAGTTGCAACGCTAACTTATTTTGTTATCATGAGCATTATAGCAAGCAAACCTGGCGTCAATTGATTAGTGCACACAATCGTTGCGGGCATGCAAGTGTTCCTACTTGTAGTCTGTTTCACGTAAGCTTACGCGTTCCCTACTGCTTTAAACCAACAATTTCTTTGATAGTCTTGAATGCATCGATGTTTGCTATTTCATTCAATTGGCTTGCAAAGTCTCTCCTAGTTTACTCCATCTAAGCTACTGCATAAGCTAACTTGCTGCTTTTTCAATCGTTTTTTGGTTCAATAGTTTATTTCAATCTCCAGCCGCAGAACATACTTCGATTTTTTGCGCTGCTCAGAGAAAGTCCGATTTGTAGTAGATTTTGCGACCTTAAGCATATACATAGGTAGCTTTTCCTCTCATTTTACATCCTAAATAATCCACAATCCCAAGTATTCGCCTGTTTTGTTAAATCGAAACATTTTTCTTCGCTAGTACCCGATGCTTAATTAGCATGAATTCAGTAAATCAGTCAGTAAACACATACGGTAACATGCAACAATAATGACAGCAATCCAAGAACGCGGAAAACAATATTGTCCTGGATTTCAAAAAAGACAACCTTGCCTTATTTAAACAGATCAAAGGTTTTCAGCATAAACTTTACGCAAATATTGGGTGTAAAGAACACTTATGCTAAGATTCGTAATCCTGACGTTACATGGAACATTTTGAAAAGAATTAAGCTTCTGTAACGCTCTGAAACTAAATTTAATTTTCAGCGTAAACTTTACATCATTACTGGGTGTAAAGAAAATATACAGTCAGATTCATAATCCTGACCTTACGGATTTGAAAAAATACACATTTTGCAACGCTCTAGAAGTAAAATAAATTTGTAGTGTAAACTACATATTAACAATAAGTGAATAGTGCAAACTTTACACAACTAATGGGTGTAGAGAAAACTAACAGTTAGATGCGTAATTCTGACGTCACATAGAACAGTTTGAAAAATTAAGCTCCTGCAAGGCTCTAGAACTAAAGTTAATTTGCAGTGTAAACTTAGCTCAACCACAGAGTGGAAAGAAGCTTTTAGTCAGATTCGTAATTCCGATATTACTCTGATAATACAATCAACATTTATGAAAAAATTAAGTCTACCCTGAAGACAAATGAATATTAGATGTAAACCACTTTACACCACTGTTGACCGTAAATTAACGGACCCAACTGGCATATCAAGTTTATTCCTGGTACATTTTCAGATGTGAAATCATGTCCAAACACATAACCGCGAGAAGTTGGTAGAAAAAAACTAAACAGAAACACGTTTAACACTCCCCATTTTTGACTTTACACCTTATGGAAAGCTCAATATTGATAGAAATAAACGCACTTTGCTGTGACCTGTGCCCCTCAGAAAGTACTTTATTTTCATTCTATTCGACCTATCCCGACTTCTGAACGGAGGAAGTGGCAAACAAAAAAACGGATAAAAAAGTATTTTCCACCATCCACCACATTGTACACTTTGAAAATCTGAACCTTACTCCCCATTGAGTGTAAAGAAATTCGGTTTGGGCCAATTTGTAGCCTTGGAATCGTAGTCAGGGTAACCAAGTTGGGATTTTTCCCCCATTTTTGGGGTTTTTTGACGCCTTTGGAGGCATTCTTGAGCGATTGAGGTCTTTTTGCGCCTATGCTTAACCATTGGTTGGGGGGTTTTTTAGGCAGTTTGAGGTAAAAATTGGGGGTTTTTTAACAGGAGCACTTGGCAACCTTGATCGTAGTACGTTTGTATGTGAGAAACTTCTGTTCGCGAAATATCTGAGATATTTACAATCAAAATAGGGAAAAAATCTTTTTTCGCCCATTTTACACCCCTGATTTCGAACTTTACACTCCCATAAATAACTCAATATTGCATTTTTTAAACAAGGTGGGCTGCGATGTGTAGCCCTTAGAAGGTACTTTATTTCTATTTTTTCAATGTATCCCTGCTTACAAGCGTAAAAGTTGGCAGAGAAATCTTAGACAAAATCTGTTTTTTACACCATCCACTAGAGTGTAAAGTTTAAGCCCCTAGATCTAACTCGTATTGAGTGAACAAAAGTTTGCTGGTAAGCAGAAAGTAGCCCATAAGCCGTAGTACATTTCTAAAAGGAAAAATTTCTTGGGACTCATAACTGGAGTTGTGGGCAGACATAAACAAGTCGACCAGGATGTGTTTTTTCACCCCCAGATTTTCACTCTTTACACTCCAATTCGAGAACTAATGCGAAATTCAAAAAGCGAAAAGTGTCATCTGGAGAATTCCATCCTCTACAAATCTATGAAATTAAATTGTGTGAGGGATTTATACTGCGTGGTCTACAAGCTGGGCGAGAAACCCGCCACAGGTTTGTATATGTTATAACGTTACGCCAAAACTTTACACGCTCATTACTAACTCGGTGTTGAGTGCAAACAAAAATAAAAAAGCTCCATCGAGTTTTTTATTATATATCATTTGAAAAAACCGCACCTCTCAGATGTGTCCCGTTATACCTGTAGGGGGCCCATATGTTGGGGGTAACCAAGTATATTATAGGTACGGGCTAACGTGCTACCTATGATTGACCACAGGTATGCGCAACGTTAAATCATGTAACATACAGTTTAATATTTGACAATGATTTGGAAATCATGGCAGATTCGTCAATTTTCGCTGTGAATTTACCTATTAAAAATTTTTATCATGCAAATATAATGTTTGCGCTCAATCTAAAATGCGCTTCACAGTAATATTTCACAGAAGTTTGTCCTTTTTTCACAGAATATTGATAAGGATTTTTATACTCGCTACAAACAAATACATACCAGCATATATGTGTAACGGCTCGAAATTCGGGGTGGGGTCCCTGACAATTTTAAGGTGGCGGGGGTTATGACTTACAATTTTAGCCAAAAAAAGGCCTGAAAATTCGTTTCCAAAAATCGCGGAGGGGTCAAAAATTTTCTAGCTTTGGGGGATATGGACACGACCGAGTTTGGGTGGTGGATTACCTTATCCCCCTGTAGCACGTATGCATACCAGAATAAGTAAGTGCTATGTAAAATACGATCAACCCTTCACAGCGTTGGAATGCTCAAAAGTTTGACTAACAATTTCACCAACTTTATGAAGTCCTGTGATTGATTAATTTTTTGGCAGATATTTTTATGGTGAAATAACCGTCATGTGATTTATGCGGTTGCTGTTGTGGGGAAGCAGACAGTTATGCCTTGATACTTGATGGACGATAAATTTTAAAAATAATTTTTATATTAAGAATATTTATAATATGCGCAATAAAGGAAAATGCTGTCTTAATTTGAAGTAATAATTAATACTGCTTCCTTGGAATATTGCGCCATATAATCCGCTCCTTTAAGTGATCCTCAAGCTCTTTTCCACCACATTAATAAGCGAGATCCTTTATCTCTATGCGAATGAATCTCACTTCGTAAGTTCCTTCTTGTTTAATTTATTTATATCGCACTGAAGATTTACATTTTTACTTATGAAGTTTTTATTGTAGATTATCCTACAAAGAAGAGCAACGTACAATTGCGTATTGCATAGTCTGAACTTCTCGACCAAAGCCCAGCAAATGCATTTTGTTCGGACCTTTTCACAAGCGGAACACTGTGTTGGCTGACCAGAGTACGGTTCATTGTTAGACGCTGAAAATAATTTCATGATATTACATCTGTGATAAAGAAGCTGAAGAGTGATCAAAAAGATGAATAATTTAAAACGCGATGCCACTTAAAATGTATTACCCACACGTATTTTTATGGGTTTCTTCGGGGGTTTTGTGCCCTCAGAATGGCTACTGATCCCCACAAAATGGCTGTGACCCACCAGCATTGTCCATTTTCCGAAAAAATCGTAGAAAACTGTACTTTTTATGCCTTTTTGGCATCAAACGTATTATATTCTCGGTGCTTCGCACGCGCCATAAACTCATCTTTTAACTATGTTTCGTTTAGTCAATTTGAATTTTTCCAAAGAAGGTGTAAAATTTGAACTCTAGTGGTGGATGAAAACACTTGCGTGTCCCTTGTTGCCTGCCAGCTTCTCCGCTTATAAGATGGGACGTGTGGAATATTATAAGAATAAAGTAAGTGAAAAGAGCTGGAATTTTTTTGAATGCGTTTCTTTAAAATAAATATTGAGTTAGTTGTGGTGTAAAATTCACACTCTGGGGTGAAAAACACGTTTTGTCTCATTTTTATTCGCCAACTTAATTGTGAGTCGGTTCATGATATTTAAACTGAAAATGCATGTACTTTAAGAGTCAAACATAGAACTTGGATGCGTTTCTTTATACCTACTCGATGAGTTATTTGTATAGGTGGTCACAATAAATTTTCCACTCCGTGGTGAAAAAACGTTTCTGTCTGCTAATTTCTCCCGTTCTGAGTCAAGACGTTTGGACCATTCCAAAAAATAAATTACGTCGCAAGGAGTTGGCAAGAACTTATGTTTTTGACCAATTTCAAGTGCTCTTTGTCATTTTTAGCCTAATATTGAAAGTCATTAACCCCGCCATAAAATTGGCCGACTACCCTTTACCCCAAATTTTGAGCTGTTCCATGTCTGTTTTACAAAGCCTTGTTGCATTTGTTTGCGCTTAATCCTTATTTTCCCGCTCATTATGCTTAAGCTGTCCTATATTTTTTGATGCTGGCTTGTTAACACGCATTTAAAGAATAGCCGCAATTTAACGCCCTTGCCGCGTCATTTATTCGGATCCTTTCTCCGTAACCTTTCTTGGGTAAAGTACAATACTATAACAATGAAAGATAGATAGGTACACCTACTAGTCGATTATACCACCCCATCCGGTGCTAGATTACGCGATTAATAATGAAAGTCTGAATAAGTTTAATGTTTTTATATTTCTTGAAATTTAGTTCTGCTTTATCAAATTATGTCAATTAAAATTATAAGTCAAATTTAGAGAGGCTGAAGCATTGAAGTGGCTTTCTCTTATTATCAATCATGCTAAATAGTAAATAAACATAAATTAAACAAGTATAGGTGTAAATAAATAAAAATCATTGTAAAGCAATAAATAGGCAAACTACACTTAAAAAGTGAAATTAAGTATATACTCCCGCGCAGCTGCAGTTGATAAAATGACATAAATGTTCTTTTGTATATCGCTCTGATTATTCTAAATGTATCGGCAGTAATTGAATAGAACAAAAATGTCCTCAAATACAGCAAGACATCGCATCTCGTCAATTCTGAGTCATGATTATCCGCAAGAACCAAATATTTCGATGCTTCGGCAAACAGGTAATTAACTGACTTCGTAAAATGTTCTATAATGACAGGATTGTCGCAACCTGTACATTTTTCGATTCCTTCGTAGAATTTTGGGCAAATTCTCTGTTTCAATTCCCATTTAAATTGATACAAAATAAAATTTTTTATCCTGTCATCAATGAGGGGAGCTGACTTCTCTATCTGACTGGAAGTCTGACGCAAAATATTCAAGGTAGACTGGAAATCTTCATGACTGAGCATTCTTTGTATGAAATGCTGAATGAAGGTGCAAAAAACTCAGTAAAAAATAGAAAAGCGAATTTTGGAAGCACGTAGCACGTATTCGAGATTTCTCAAACGGATGGCGAATCCAGAACACTTCGCTAAAGCTATTTTCATACATGTAACAGGGGGATTGGGGATCCCTCACCCAATGTCATTGGACCACAATCTCTGAAATATTAGTTTTAACGATGTCTTAGCATTTTACCAGTTTTTGAGGTCATTTTTGCGCCAAAAAAGCTAAAATTTTGACCCCCAGACCGGCTGACCCCCACAGATCGCCCATAACGTGCATCTATGGCATTGGCCTAAGAATGGACAAACGTTAACTTTTCTGTGGTAAAAAAGATAAAACGAAGACCAAAAATGGATGTAAATCAAGTTTTCTTCAAAAGTGTATGAAATTGATTAGAAACCGTGTAAGAACATAGTTTCAACCTATTTTAGTGTTAATACCACTTTTTTTAGGTCATTTTGGCCCCAAAAAACTCACTGACTAACCCCCGAACAGTTGACCGCCAGATCGGCCATGTGCATCTATGGTCTTGACCCCAAGCCCTTGCATACGTTTCTGCTTTCAGCCACTCTAAAACATCATGGGAACAATCAAATTCAGGGTCAAGATGGGGAGATAATCGCGAAAAATCGCGAAAAAATCAATTATGGGGTTCTGTCGGATTTTGGAGAGGGCATAGTCCTCAAGGCCCAGAGTGGGTCTGTCGGATTATGGGGCCATGAATTCTTGAGGACTAATTCCACGCGTCCATGTGATCCAGACCCCAACCAACATGCACATATCTGCTTACAGCCACTCTTTATTATATAGGGACAGCATTCAAATTCTGGGCGTCTGGATGGAACAAAATTTGCAAAAACCGTTTCAAAACTTCAATTGGTGAAAAAAACCCTGCTGCCCCCAGGGATCTTCAGTCCTGCAGACTCTAGAGGCTCTCTTCTTCATGTCAATGTGTAGTCGAGAGTTGCGACCATGCATGCATGTGGGGCTTGGGGTGTAGACATCCAGATTAAAAAATAGGAATGTTCTCGGCGGGAAAGCGAGGCAAACTGTAGGTAAAAAATGGATGAAAAGTGAAAATTTTTCAACAGTGCTTCAAATTGACCAGAAACTGAGTAATAATGCAGTTCTAACGTTATTTCAGTGCTTATACCATTTTTGGAGTCGCTTTAGCCGAGAACAGCTTAATTCTTGACCCCCGCCCCAGACTAGCTAACCCCCCCCAGATCGGCCATGCTGAGCACCCATGGTCAAGACCCCAACCCCATATTGATGTCTGCTTACAATCCCTTAGGCATACATAAGCAGCAACGCAGCAACCACATTTGTGTTTCAAGTTCATTTGTCAACTCATAACTTTTGTTTCTGCGTACCACTATGTAACAGCATATGATAAAAAAATACAATGCGTAATAAATGATACACATAAGACAACATACGATATACTATTTACTATATACATTTTTACATACTACTAGTCTGTTGTCCGCGAACTGTACGCTTCACAAGAAGTGTTACTTCGTCCTAAATTCAGCTGATTATATTACTTCAGTGCGAAGATCCGAGATTATTATGAGTTTTTGGTAGAAGTTACATATAAAACTAGACTCAGAAAGCTAAAATAATAGGAATGATTTCGTTATTTGTGATTTTTCGAAACTTCTTTAAACAGCGGTTTTTGAGTTTCTTACCATCAGTAGCACCAGTAGAAAGCCAAATATTGCCGCGGAAATAAGTTCCTAGAAAGTTTCTTTCATCAGGGATCGAACCTGAGACCTCTCGTGTCATAGACAGACACATTATTCAATACACCAAGGACCCAATATTTTGAGAAATATTAGAGTTATAATAAACCATTTACGTGCTAATTTTTCTGTCAATTTGTGGTGACAGCAATTGCTTGCGGATTCAGATTGGTGCCAGACATGGGCTAAGCCTAAGGCATAAGTGGGGCAAAATTGCTCCGCTCGCTCCACAATTTTCGCTCCATTTATCTCAGGTTAGCCCATGCGCTGGCATCAATATGAAAGCACACAACTTTGGCCTTGGCCTAAGCCTAAGGCATTGGTAACAACAATCCAATGATGCTTTTCACCATGATTTTTGTGATCAGCGACATCAATTTCCCACACTTCATGATTTACAAAGAAAATTTTCTTGGAACTCGAAATAACCGTTTTCATGATAAACTACTAGCATATTCATGATCAGCACCCCGGATTCACCCCTAATTGACTAATTTTGGCAAAATTTTGATAATATTTTTTGTTCCTACTTTCTAAACTCCATGTGCCAAAAATGGAGTCAAAAAACTACATTGTATTCTCACTAATTTAGCAAGAGACTTCCGGTTTCTTTTACGCGCTCGGAAATTCTAGAGTCTACTTTTATCCATCTGGATAGTTTTCCTGTCATTGTTCGGTACTTTCCAAAGATCACAAATAGCGAAATCCAGCCAAATAACTTGTGTTACACATTCAGAAATAAAACAGCGTCTGCAATATGCTGACTGAATCTCATAATAGACACCAAATCGCTTATGAATTCAATGCAAGACAAAGATAAAAGTCAATTTTATCTTCAAACAGCACAAAATAGTGTAAAGTTGTCAAATAATTCTTTTTTTCATAAAGGTATTAAATGGTAGAGACAGATGTAAAATAAGTTAAGTGTGTAGAAAGACGCTTGAAATTACACAAAGTTAGATTTGGGAGTGTCTAATGCCAGCTCGATCCAACCAAGGACTTTCACATTCGATCGAAAGAAATGATATGGGCAGAAAATACGGAAGGAGCATGGCAATGAAGAAGAAAAAGAAAAAAGGCGTGGAAGATAAATTCAACGAGAAATGAGCAAATGGAATTAAGAACGCAAGCTGAAGCGAATGGTGGACTCACACACAACACACAGGGTTTCCAGGTCAAAATTTCAAAAACTACTAAAACTATTCAAAAACGCCAAAAAAACTGTTTTGGGTGCTCAGAAAACTGACACCCTATGCTTAAGCATAGGGACCCAAACTACCAAATGCCTTCAAAAACTACCAAAATAGTAGTCAACACTGACAATTAGGGATGGAAAAAACCCAGATTTGAAAATTTTGAATTACGGTTTTTTTTTAAATTTTTTTGAGTTTTTCCTGAGTTTTTTGGTTTTTTTTTGTTTTTTGGGTTTTATTGGGGTTTTATTGGGTTTTTTATAAAAATGATAACTAGAGCTATATACAGTAGCTGGGAATACTTCCAACAGCTGCAAGACACGAAACAAACAAAGAGCAACAACTTTATTCAGCTAATATGGAAATCCAACAACAAAATCGATCATTCATTGCGACTGCCCCATATATTTTTGAAGAGAGAAATTTTATTACTGATAAACCAAAGTGATAAAATACAGAATGACCAGTTACATGATGGATAAGGCTCTAAAAACAATATTAGGGAAATAGGAAAATTGGTCAAACTCAGAAAAGTGTGGGCTTTTGAGGTAGCTGAATAAAAGCACCCTGTTTTGCAAGCATGGCACGGCAGTTGTAAGCTAGGGGCTGAGATTTTTAAGCATGGGCATTGTTAACCAGACTGAGGTTGGTTGGCCTTTACTAGTCAAAGGAACAGCATAAAGCAAACAAAAAGAGATTGGAAACACCGTTTTTTCCCAGCGATTTGGTTGACATTATAGACCACCAGACCCAAAATTTTTTTCCACTTTTTCCGACCTTTTTCCACGTTTTTGGGAGGTCTAAAAACGTTAAGAATAGAGCGCCTGTGTTGAAAAATCAGTGTTTTTTAAGTAGAAAATTTTATGTACACATGCAATAGCAGTGTTTGATGCACTTTTTGGGAGTAAGTTAAGAATATGGTACTTTCAGGATACTATGAAATAAACTTCAGAAGAGCAGATTTTTTCGCTCATTACTTAGAACATGTTGAAAGAAAGCGCGGAAAAAAATATTCATCCGTCTATGATCGATATTACAAAAGCTATTGGTTTCGTTAATTAGCCTCTTCTCGACCTACGCAAGCATCTACTCGATCTAAGTATTTGAAGATTCAAACAGCTGAATGCTGAATCACATGTAGATACCAAATTTACGTCGATATAAGCATCTATACATCGACCTATGCATCTATACATCGACCTAAGCATCTATACATCTACCTAAGCGTCCATACATCTACCTAAGCATCTATACATCGACCTAAGCATCTATACATCGACCTAAGCATCTATACATTGACCTGAGCGGGAGAGACCTCGACCTAAGCAACTTAAAACACCTTTTCAGATATAAGCCTCTTAAGCCTAAGTATATTAGAAGCAAAAACTTACATTTTCCTATATCTTATCAAGTAACACCGAAAACACGTGCAAAAAATGAAAATTTTTTAAAGTTTTTTTTAAAATTTCAAACAGCTTACCGCGCCTTTTTTCTTGTTTCTCCTTCATTGCTATGCTTCCTTCCATAATTTCAGCCCATATTATTTATTTCTGACAAATGTGTAAGTCCTTGGATCGAGCCGTTTAATCGTCCCACCCAACACTCAAATCGACAATTGCCTGCAACTTTGCAAGTATGGCTGAGATTTTCACCAAATTTTTTCCGCGCTTCAATTTACCAAGTTCTACCAGTTTGGCACAAAAATTTTGGCATTCCGCATTCGTTTTGCTCTTTTTCTAAAAGTACCATATTCTTAACTTTAGCCCACTTTTTGTATAAAAATTTCGAGCTCTACAAGAAATATCACGATCAGTATAAGTTATTTATGTTGAAACTTGAATTTCCTTCCTTCAGTAAAGCATTTTATAGCCAATTCTGAAGTCGTTTTTGACAATTACAACTAGTGATTGACCGGGGCCCGGCCCCGGCCCCGGCAATCCCCGGCCATTTTTCAGCATCCCCGGCCCCGGCCGGGGCAAGGTCAAAAAATGGCCGGGGCCGGGGAAAAATTTAGTGTAATTCGTATTTTGTACAGGCTGTGATACTGGCACTTATTTATCAATGAGCAAGTGTTAATTTTGAGAACTGTACAGATTAGACCATATGTATACTTACTTAGTCCTTGTCATAAGTTTTCTACTGTGTATAAATGAGCTTTTAATGAATGAATGTTCAGGAAAATCTGCATATTTTCGATTCCTCCACTTAACTTATTTAAACTAAATGCTACTTTTAACTCATTCATTCATAGCTATGGCTAAAAGATTTAGAGTTGACAAATACGTTCTATTTCTAGTTAGAAATTGTACTTTTTTAACAAACTATTTCTACAAAAAACACTTTTAAATTCATTTGAATGGGAACCGTGTGCTTTAAAACGCGTTTCCTGTGTAATAGTTATTAGGACCGAGGTTAATTATAGGCGAATATAAACTACGCTGCAGAATTGCGTCCGATCCTATAAACTAAATATGTCTCAAATAGTTTCCTAGGGTCCAGAGTTGAGGGAGGGGTGAAATCCCAAATTGGAGGACCAGAAAATTGGTGGCAAAACAGGGTCTTTTGACTTTTAATTGTATATTTTAGCTAATTTCTGAGTTTCTAACGCCAAGAATTACTAAAATTGTCTCAAAACGGCGCAAAGCGCCTAAAAATTTAACATTTCTGCATTCTAAATTTAAATTTTGCAATTTAAAAGATGTATAGGACAAACAATTTTTCATATCGGAGGGAAATGCCGAAAAATTTTTGGAATTTTATACCTTTTTACAGTTTTTATCTTCTCAAAAATCTTTGTACATGTACAAAGATAGTCCTGGTCTTTGTACATCGGGAAAAATCTTTTGCGAATACAAAAAACACTCTTTTGTACATGCAAATTTTTGTATACTTTAATATGGTACAGTAACGATTTCAGTGTGGTAGTAGAACATAGTTTTCCGACCTTTAGTAGTGTATTTGGCTAATTTTTGGGTTCCTAAATATTTGACCTTTTTCCATTTTTCCATTCTAAGCGCAGTGTTGCTTATTACAAGATTTAATTCGCATATTACAATTTTTGTAATATTTCTCATTTTTGTAGTACAAGTTGTTTTAGCTTTCTAAGTCGAGTTTTATGTGTGAATTCCATCAGAAGCTCATAAAAATTTCTGACACTTCGCGCCGAACTATCAACTAAATTCAGGCCGAATTATCACATTTAGAAGCACGGTCTTTTTGTATTCGGGGAAGATTTTTGCTGATGTACATAGACGTTTCAGGACCGTCTTTGTACATGTACAAAGATTTTTGAAGAACAAAAACTGTAAAAAGGTGTAGAATTCCTTATTGAAAATTCTACCATTTTAAAGATTTTCAAAGGGGGGGTAAGCGGCTGCAAAAATGGAGCCGCTTACCCCCTTCCCCTGAAAATAGCCGAGGAATATACATGTGACAGAGGATTTGGGCCATCCCCCATCTCCGCTTTGAAGCCCCAAACTTCCTTGAAAGTCAGAAAATATTTAACCACCCTCCCCCATTTTTTGGCGAAAGCCTGTGCTTTTTGGCTATTTTTATGTGTTTTTACCATTTTTGATCTAGTCGCTAACCCCTCCTTCTAAAAATGGCGCGGGACCCCTACCCTAGATTTTCAGCCGTTACATGTAGGTATACTGAGGGAACCTCATAAAATTTTAAGCGATTACATGCATGTTTTATAGTGATAGTTTATCTATTTACTCTAGCTCACATAATAAAATAATGTATCACTTCGTGAAATTCTAATAGTTAGGTACACTTTTGCCATACTAAAAAATTAAGTTCAAAAAATTCAAAAGGTTTTCACCAAAAATCGTCTGACAATGACTTGTGTCTTGGACCCTGAGGGGTAATACCCCCCCCATATGGGAATGTGTGATGTCTCATTTATTACATCCAATACCTATTGCATCCAATTGCTACAGCAGCAGTAGCCGTAGCTAAGATTCGAATGATACAGAGTGTGCTAATAGCAGCGACATAGACCTTATTGATGATTCAGACAATGAAACACTAGACTAAATTTGTTTCTTGTGACATAAATAGTAATAAAACTTGATATGAAAAGCCATTTACTACTGAATGGAGCAATCGCTCATTATTTCTTTCCTATGCCCCCCACCCCAAGTATGTGTCATGCAATAATATTTTCCTTGTCTGACCCCGGCCAGCCCCGGCCCCGGCCCGGCCCCGGGCCGGGGCCGGGATTTGTTTCCAGCCCCGGTACCGCCCCGGCCCCGGCCAAAAAAGTCGCCCCGGTCGATCACTAATTACAACTATAATTTATCAAATGGCGCGAAGCGCCAGAAAATTTTGAAATTTTAGCTCTCTAAATCATTTTTGCATTACAAAAACTGTGCAAGGGGTAAGGATTTTCAATCGTAGTGGAGTTCTAGGACCAGATTATCGATAAAAATGCTGCAATTGGCGCCGCGCGGCTTAAACATTAATAACAGGCACTGATTATTGGCCAATGTTGGCCCCGAATTTTTCGTTAAAGGCCAATATTGGCCAATAACGCGTGCATTAGGGGCCAATTTTTGCAAGATTTAAAATTCCTAAAAAGGCACACATCCGTGGGTTTCGAACCCCGCACTTTCGTGTTGGTAAACTCACGCGCGCACACTGCGCCATAGCGAAATTGTGATCAGTATTCTGAAGAATGATACCAATGCTATCTGTTATATACAGTACCTATGTATACGCAGTTGCTATTTTTTGTTTGAAAGAGATTGCTTATGCTATCTTTTATGCCTAATTAGTTTGAATTGTATGGTAGGTATTTCTAATTGTCGTCGGTTTGCCTTACGTACATATTGCAAAATCTTACATATGTACCTACATAAATACATACGTACGTACATGTGTGCTTAAATATTATAATGCCATGTCAGCATACATGGGCAGCTAGAAAATTCCGGGGGAAGCAAGATTTTTTGAAGGTCAAAAAATGGCCTTAAAAATGGTGGTATGGCGATAAAACACCATTTTTCGACGTTTCTCATCAAGCACTATCCATTGGAATCGAAAAATTTCGAAAAAAACGAAAAAAATTTTCAAAAATTGAATTCTGGGGGTTATTTTGATTTCTGGGGAGTATTTTAGTTTCTGGGGGTGCATACCCCCCAAACCCCTCACGCCCAGGTGTGCATGTCCAGTATGCGATTTCAAATAGCTAGGTAGAGGTTACCTACCTATGTAGCAGGACAATAGGTATAGTCTGTTTCATTTATTCGAGAGCTTTTTAGTCAATTTTTTTAAGGGCTACAGTATGGGAAACAAGACGATTTACTGTAATTGGGCAAATCAGCTCAGTGAGGGCGAGTGGCTGGAATTCTTCCATTTTAAATGCACTAATCCGTCCATATAAATTTAATTTAGGCATTTAATTAGCGCTTGGACATGCTACAGTAAGTGCGCTGAATAAAAAGCTGTCGGCTGGAATCGAACCCGGGTTGCTTCGACGACAAGCGGACGTTCTACCACTGAGCCATGCGGAAGTTCGCGGCGTTTCTTAGCATCTTAGTCTATTGTGTTTAAAATGTCAACTTAGGATTAGCTGAATACGTTATTTTATCTGTAAGTTGATTGATCTGCTGGAAGACGAGAATTAATTATGCCACTAAAAATGTAATTGAAAAACCCTTCTTTGCTACGTAGCTACAGTGAGATCTTGCGACCTACAGTAAATAAGAAAAAAGGATTACTGTAGCCATCAAAATAATTCACTGAAAAAGCTCTCGGATAAATGAAACAGACTATAGGTATAAAGGTACCTACGCAACTATAGTGTGTTTCATTTGATCGAGGGTTTTTTGAAAAGTTTAAAGTGGCTACAAAAGTGTTTTATACTAATGCGACAGCAAATAGGTATATTCTATAGAATATCGAGTTGCATTATGATCTTTGATACTGCTAAGAGGCAAGACTGCATCATGTAGGTATATACTTATAGGTCACTTTAGTGGCCTGGTTTATGCGGACTAAATTTAGCGGAAAAGCTTTCCAATAAACGAAACAGACTATACTTAATTCTGGTCATACAGATTCGGCGTGTGATATCTTACGCTTTACAGTAGGTTGAAACTCTCTTAAACATTTACTTGAATGTAAATAGTATTTTTTCAGCAGGTTCTAATTTTTCTACATAATATGTTTATCATTATATACTGTATTTTTAATAATATTGGCCCCTAATGCACGCGTTATTGGCCAATATTGGCCTTTAACGAAAAATTCGGGGCCAACATTGGCCAATAATCAGTGTCTTAATAACAAGTAAGAATTAAATCAATTCGGCGCGACGCGCCGAAAAATTTTTGTAGTTTTACTTCTCTAAAACGCATTTTTGCATTGAAAAAACTAACCGAATCCGTGCAGACGATAAAGACTTTCAATCGTAGTAAAGTTCTAGATCAAATTGTCGATAAAAATGTTGCATTTGACGCGGCGCGGCTTGAAGGTTAATAACAAGTAAGAATTAAATCAATTCAGCGCGAGGCGCCGAAAATTTTTTGAAGTTTTTACTCTCTAAAACGCATTTTTAGCATAACAAAAATTTTTCCACAAATGCCAACCAAGCCCAAAAATTTTTTCCATTTTCCAAAATCTTGGTTGACAAATAGACCAAAAAAAGGAGAAAGACGGTGATTTCTGGAGGAAATATACTTTGAATTACCTACAGTATTTATTTCAGTCTATCTGAGAAATTGCCATCGTTTCCACTTGATGTTCAGTTATTGAAGGATCTTACGCTAAATCCTAATCTTCCCAATGTTGCTGAAAAATATCTCGCTGACTTAAAATTGACGCTTCTTAATTTGCATGATATTGCTAGCAAAAATCTCGCTCAAGCTCGTAAGCAGCAGAAAAAACAATACGATAAAACTGCGCATGAAAGTAATTTCATAGTAGCCGATATCCTGCAGGAAATTGCCGATCCAGTCGCTTCACATCGCGATATCCAACGAATTCGCAAAGCGACCGATCCGGAATTAACGGTTCCCGCTCAATTCGGCCGCCACAAGTCGCGCCAGCATTCGTCGTTTTATCTGCAGAAAAAGTTGCCAGACAAGTTGCAACGCATTCGCCGAAGTGCGCAATGCCGCGAAGCACAAAAACGTCTTGCTCCTTCGCAGGGTCCAACTGAACCCCGACCAAAGATGAGACGCAATGTTCTCGTGCTTTCTTTACAAGCGCAAATCAACACTCGCCAAGCGCAAATGACAATAGAACAAGCAGAGCGAGAAACGGTGCCAATGCCACCACTGCCGCGACGCTACTGTCACGCCGCCATCCTGGCTCAGCTTGTCATTTCATCCAATGTTCGTCGGGAAGATCAGACTATTTACTTGGAACGTCTGTGATCTTATCATGACGCTATTCCTCTTCTACGAGCAAGCTGTCAAGATAGAAAAAGCTATGAGCAGCACACTCAACGAGATTTTCAGGCCAATCAACGAAGAAAGGAAAGACGCAAATGCCAGGTGATGATCCACCGCAAACGTCGGAATCATTGAGGCAATTGCATTCGAAACCCGGACCCTATTTTTCTCGTTTCAGGCATCCTCAAACACAAAAGCTGGCTACGACAACGCTGCCGCATTTGCTGCCATGATTGAGCGATGGTTTTGGAGGTTTTTGCCGGCTGCCTACACCATCGTGTGATCACCGCCGCTGTTCATCTGGGGACTTTGACAATTTTTGTCAGCTGTCGTGATATCGTGTTAGCGTGGTTGCTTAGATTAAAGCCGACTAATTAATCTAGAACTAGTTTGGTTACGGTGGGCTAATTTACTAACAATTATTATAGCTAATAGATTCAACTATAGAATCTCTGGCGATTTACTACCGACGAGCAAATGTTGAGTAACTAGTAAGACGATACGTAGGAAGACGGGCGAATAGGCGAGAGAATGAATAGCTGATGGTAATAGAGAATAAGACCGGGTATCTTTAAGCACGGGGATTTTATACATTTTCTTATAGCATGGGGATATGAGAGTTTCTTATCAGTGAGTCCCGACCGTTGGGCGCCGAGAGCTTTTCTCCGCTCGGCTTCTAGCTTTTAACTTTCCGACTAGCTTATTACTTAACATTACTTTTTATGACTAAGTTGTTACGTGCATTTTCGGAGTTCTACAGAAATTGAGTACGAGCGGCTGAGTCAAAGGGCGGGTGAGTTTCACGTGAATCATGTTACTTTTTGGAGAGCTACATGATTGAGCATAAGCGGCTAAGTCAAAGGTGGGACAGTTTCACGTGAATCTTGCTAGCTTACTAAGACTGTCGGCGACTAGCGTCTTAGTTGGGCGGAATGGACGCTAAAACTAGGCGCCGATTATCTTTCTGATTCAGCATGAAAAAGTCTATTATGTTTGAGAGCGTAGAGAAACGTTAAAGTTGAGTCATAAAGTTTTTACGCAGTTTGTTATTAAAATTAGCATTCATTACACTCTTCCCCCTATGCTAATCAGTGTCCCCACTGTGGATGGGTCGGTGGGTGTGCATAAAATGAAACGTTTCGATACGAATCAACTATAAGAGAAAATCATTAATCATTAATCAGTCTTTGGCTGCCCCTCGCTTAATTCTTCAATCGTTTTTTCTTCGGATCTTTGTTCTGGATTTTATAATCGATGGTCGTCCGCATACGATATTCTTTATGCTGCAGCTCTACCCGCGGAAGCGACGGAAATTCTGCATGCAGCACGTTAACCCAGTAGTCGTAGAAATGGTGGTACTCTGGCGTCCAGTTGTAGTGGGGGCACTGATGAAAGTTCTTGTAGAAATCGGCGTGTACCCGGTCAATTAATCGGCTAAATTTCACTTCCGTCAAATCCGTCGTTATTAACGGAATAGGCGAGTTTTGGTGTGGCGTGATGGGAGTTGAGGTCGCTTGGGCTGGTTTCAAAGTCGCCGGTTTAGATCGGGGCCATACCCCTTCGTTGGGCCAGACTATTCCTGACCGTTGAATGTCGGCGCCGCGCTGGTCCATGAATGCAAATATGTCGAACGTGGCCAGAGCTTTGAAGGCGCAGCGAGCTTGGTTATCCAATGGTAGATTGAGCCGAAATAAGGATTGTAAAGTAGATTGAATATTCAGCTCATTAATCTTTAGTTCCGCGAGTAATAATGGGTTTTGGGATCGGAGTTTTACTAGTACATCCATCAAATAAAGTTCGGGGCGCCAGTCGCGTAGCAGAAAATCAGTGCTATTTAGGGTACAGTCGTCATAAGTCACAATGAGAAACTCGGTGTTTCTCAGTAGCAGTTGGACAGTTTCTGGAACTCCTCCAAATTCCCTTACATCAAACAAAACTACAAGCCCATCGGGTCGGGCGAGGCCAAAAATTTCAACGTACGGGGTGTTACAGTCACTTTCATTGGTGGTGCTTTTCAGTTCGGCAATAGCTAAAGTTTTTGGCACGTGGGGGTCGGATTTTAAGAGATAAGTCGCTTGTTCGGGGGTACAGTCGTGTGGCACATAAAAGCAGCGGTAGTGGCCTGGGAATCGATGGAGTCGTTTCAGCCAATTATTAGCAATTAATAACGGAACTCTGGGCTGGGGAGGGGTAGCAGTTACTATCGGGGCTCTGGGTTGAGGAGTTTCGCGTCCGTCCTTCCAATTTTTGCGGCCTTCTCCACTGGCGTTTGAGGCTGCCAATGATTTTGCAGTGGCGGATGAGCCAGCTGAGGAGTGCCTTGATCGTGAAGGGGTAGCTGAGGACATCTAAAGAATGGGAGAGCATTCGAGGCAGGAGTACACTTAGTTGGTCGCATGAGTCATAAGAAAATATTTTAAGCTAGATATGTGTTTCACATTCTAAAAGGGTGCACAGTGTATAAAATCACAAATCAGATTGGATGGAGTGAACTTAATTGATAAATTAGGTCCGTTCTCACCTGTCCTTATTAATCAGTTTGTCAACCTCCCGTTTCTGCTTTTTGAAGCGTAACTGTAGATCTAAATAGCGAAATTCACGGAGTGGGTCTGAACCTGGTCTCGGGGACGTTTGGATGTTGAATTCGATTCTTGGTCTTGGGCAGGTTGCTGGTCACTCCGTACGTTGTTACTCATGGAACTTAAATGATTTTTAATAAGTTTTTAATAAATTTTGAACAAACGGGCTCAAAGTGTATCATTTAACATACAAGATTTTGATTTGGGGGTAATACGAGCTAATTCAAGTCAATTAATATTAAAAGCATAATAATTTACATCTTGCTATGTAGGTCGAGGGGACATAGTGTCTGATTTATGGGTTACTTTCCCTTCCCCCTTAGGCGGTGCGGTATTAAGGTGGTTGGGGGTTTTTCTTGCGGGTAGTACTTAGGGAGGGATGTACAGGACTAGCAATTAGCGTATTAGTTTACTCATGAGGCAAATTACTAACAGTTGAATGTACAAAACCGCGATATATCTCATAGTGGGGGAGGGGTAATCAGTGTCAGTCTTCTCTTTTTCCTTCATTAAAAATCTGGAGTAAATTTGAATAAAAATTGTTGAAAAATATTTCGCGCTGCAATTCATGGATTCTGCGCGCCCAGTCATCAAAATCAAGGTCGGGTTCAGGTGATGGACTTGTGGGGGGTTCGGGTTGCTGGTTTTGTTCTTGCGGGTGCTCTGACGCGGTCAGCTGTGAGGCTTGGTTCTGTGGCGGTTGGGTATTTTCGGACATTTTCTGAAAAGGTGCTGTCTATTTCAAACATGCCCAGAAAAATAATAAAAGTTTAGCACAATGTATAAGTTTCAGTGCTGGGATTGGGACAGGTAGTGTTAGGATCCCCGGGAGAAGAGAGGTTCCACCCTCGAGTGATTTAAAATGGTATACTTCAATGTATGTGAAACGCTTAAACGCGTTATAGGCATGCGATAAATTAAAATAATGGCAGGGGGAATAGTGCTTGATTAGTCAGTTTGAGAAGTCGGATAAGTTTTTCTCTCTCTCTTTTTTTGTGAAAAATGTTATAGATAATACGATTTTAACTAATTAAACGCATCAAGATTATGTCTGGAGAATTAATGCGTTGTGCTCCGAAGGTTATATGGGTGGGTGGACGCAGATGGGGACCCTGGTGCCTGACCATTGCAACCACTCGTTTTGCTTTGGTTTGGGGGCAGTCGGGTCATAGGTTCCTGTTGATTTTGGGTTGCGGGCTTATACATTTTTGTCCGATTAACATGTATGGGGCCCAATTTATCCTTCCCATCCAGTGATTCTACAATAAGGGTTGGAGTTTTGATAGATTTTATCCGAAAAGGTCCATTCCACTGGTGCATAAGTTTATGTGTTTTACCCTGGGGTGTGCTAGGGTTGAAAATCATAATAAGATCTCCGATTTTATAGTCTACATTTTTCACCTTTTTATCGTAATAAGTTTTCTGAGTTTCTTGTGCTTGACGAATGTTTTCCCGGGCAAGAGTCCAAGATTGTGTTAAATAGCTTTTAAAATCTATTATGTAATCGTCTAGGTCGATCATATATCGAGAATTTTCGAAATTTAGGGCAGCGTCAATGGGGAGTCTAGGAATCCTTCCATAGAGAAGCTCAAAAGGGGAAAATTTAGTACTTATTTGTTGTGTCGATGAAGGACGTCATCCCAATCCCGCTGATTATAGCTGACATACATGGAGAGCATATTTGCTAAAGTGTGATTAAATTTCTCTACTAGTCCGTCAGTTTGGGGATGATAGGGTGTAGTGTTAATCTTTTTGGTGTCACAAAGAGCGCATATTTCATGAACAAGATTGGACATATAGTTCGTTCCTTTATCAGAAAGTAATTGTTTTGGGGCTGAATGACGGCATAAAATACCTTCTACGAATTTTTGGGCAGTCGTTTTAGCAGTACAGTCAGAAATAGCGAAGCATTCAACCCATTTTGTTAAGTAATCAGTGAAAACAATAATATATTTATTACCATTATGAGTGAGAGGGAGGGGTCCGAGGATATCAGTCGCTACTCGATCAAAAGGACCTTCAACGGGCAGGGGGCAGAGAGCAGCCCGTGTTTTGTGAGTGGGTGATTTGCGGGTTGCGCATCCTAAGCATTCCATACAGCGTCGTTTTATGTCATTTATCATCCCTTCCCAGAAATATTTTTGACGGATACGCTGATAAGTTTTTTCAAATCCAAAACGGCCTGACAAAAGATCATCATGATAAGATTCTAGTATCTCTTGAGGTAGTGAAATTGGGATGACAATGGCATTTTCACCCCTGTTTTTGTTTAGCTGTCTAAATAAACACTTATCTATCGAGCAGTAGAGTTTAGTTTTTGACAAAATTGAGTTCTGAAAAGTGGGGTCAATGGGTAGGATTCCATTTTCTAAATAGTCAATAATGGGCATCAGGTCAGTATCTTTTCGTTGTTCGCTTATAATTCGTGGATCTTCAGTGTAGATATTTGCCACAAAAAGTCGAGAAACAGCATCAGCATTCTTGTGCTTTTCTTGGGATTTATGGGTGAGAGTATAGTTAAATTGTTGTAAAGTGATGTGCCATCGTGCTAGCCTGCCAGTCAAATTGTTTTCTTTCTTAAAAAGTCCGAGAAGTGGGGCATGGTCGGTTTGTATGTGTACTTGGTGCCCAACTAAGTAAGGGTGGAAAGTTTTGACCGCCCAAATTACAGCAAGCGCTTCACGCTCAGTTGTTGAATAGTTGCGTTCCGGTTTAGTTAGGGTTCTACTAATGTAAGCGATAGGGTGCTCTTTTCCATCAAACAACTGACTAAGAACAGCACCAATTCCATAAGAAGATGCATCAGACTGCACATAAAAGTCTTGCTTAAAGTCCGGAAGTTTTAAGATGGGTGCAGTTGTGGGAAGAGTTTTTAATTTTTGAAATGCTTTACTACATTCATCGGTCCAAGCAAAAGTCTTATTTTTCTGTAAAATACTATTTAGTGGCGCAGCAATTTTGCTACAATCTTTAATAAAACGACGATAGTAAGAAACCAGTCCAAGAAATGATCTTAGTTGATCGACATTTTGGGGTATTTTAGCTTGTTCAACTGCATAAACCTTAACTTTATCGGGTGCTAGTCCATCGGCTGTGAGTTCGTGCCCCAAGAATTTGACTCCGTCCTTGCAAAAATCGCATTTTTCCAACCTCAATTTAAGTCCTGCTCGTTTAAGTCGTTCAAAAACTAAGTTCAAATTTTGCATGTGGTCTTCGAAAGTCTCAGAGTAAATTAAAATATCGTCAAGATAGACTAAGCAGATTTTCCATTGTAAACCTTGGAGGATAGTGTCCATGAGTCGTTGATAAGTGCTTGGTGCATTACAGAGTCCAAAAGGTAGAACGTTAAATTCGTAAAGTCCAGAGAAAGTTATGAAAGCAGTTTTTTCTTTATCGGAGGGGTGGACAGGGATTTGCCAATAACCCCAGGCTTGGTCTAGGGTGGAGAAGTACTTAGCTTTCCCAATAGTGTCAAGTATGTCATCGATCCTAGGGAGGGGGTAGGTGTCTTTTTTAGTAATAGCATTCAGTTTTCTATAGTCTACGCAAAAACGATCAGAACCATCTTTTTCTTGACCAAAACAATAGGGCTTGCCCAGGGGCTAGTGGACGGGCTGATTACTCCCGACTCTAACATTTGGTTTACATGAGTTACAATGCGAGATCTGTCGGCAAAAGGTACTCTGTAGGGGTAACTCCGAACTGGGGCGTGGTTCTCAGTGTTCATACGATGGCTGATAAGTGAAGTTCTCCCCAGATCGTGCTCATGGTGTACAAAAATGGCATCATTTGACTGCAAAAACCTTGTTAAGATTAGCATTTCCTGGGGCGTTAAACCAGTATTAAGCTTTAACTTTGTTTTGATCTCTTCATTTAGATTTTGCGTGTTGGTATATGGTGGGAGGGTATCTAAAGTCATGACTCGCGGGGTGGCTTGTGTGGTACCTCTCGGAAAACCCGGTGGGTTGCTCCTGATAAGCATAGCATGCCCTAGTGTAGAATTTTTGTAAAGTTTCACATCCTTAGTCAATGGATTAAGAATCTGAATAGGGATGTGGTTACACACTGCTTTACAGAGGCTGGGGTATAGAGTGACTCCGGTACGTTGGGAAAATGAGGCAAAAGGTTCAAAATTTATGTAGTCATTAGAATTATTTTCATTCACTAATTGTTCTGACGGATGACCAAGTATGTCCATTACTGAGCGGGCGGGTACAGTAATACTTTTACACATTTTGATCGTGACTTTTTGGGGCTCTTCGTTGTACACATTACACACAAAATTTATGGGTTCTCCACCGAGGGACAAAATTTTAGAGCCGAAATCGAAGAGGATAGTCTGATATTGGGCTAGAATGTCTATGCCGAGAATTAAGTCAAATGCGCCTTCTTCAATTACGTAGAAAGTAGTCCTTTTTTGTCGTCCATTTAAAATAATGTCAAGATAAACAGTTCCAAGGACGGGTAAGTCATGACCGCCTACTCCCCGGATAATTCCATCAGCCGGCCGTGTAGTGGTCGGACAGAGCCCTATTCGACACAAGGTTCGTTTGAAAATGACCGAAACAGTTGCTCCCGTATCTACAATTGCTCGTAGACGGTGTCCGTTTATATAAACATTTATCGTGGGAGAATGGCGAAAGTCATCATCTAAGTGAGTTACCAAAACAGTCTTTTTAGGAGTAATTCGTTGAATTTTCAAAAGTTTGGGGACCGGTTTCATTGCTTCAAGTGATAATAGGTCTTTACTGAATCTACCTTCCTGCCAGGGCAATTTCACCTCGTTAGTCACAAATGGGATGATATAGCCATTAATTGCTATAGTACGATTACTTATGTTTAAAATCACATCATTAAGTAAGCTTAGTGCATCACATCCAAGTATACAATCAATATTATTCTGAGTCATAGTTATTAAATCGGATATAAGAAAGTTAATCGGAATACAATGGGCAGCTACGGTAATCATCAATTTCATACGACTATTAATCTCTATTTCGTGTCCGGTGGAAGTGACTAGGGGTGGCGGTAATGGGTTTTAGGGGTTTTGGGGCGGTTGAGGAGCGGGTCCAAAAAGGTGTTCGAATAATCGTTTACTTATGACCGAGACCTCAGATCCAGAGTCAAATATTGCGGGAATTTTTTTGCTTGAAATTCTGATCAATATTTTAGGGACAATAAAAGTTGAGTCGATATTCTGATTTTCGTTTACTCGTTTTTGTAAAAGGAGTCCAAGAATAGTTGGTCTCAATTTCTTATTTTTACGGATAGGTTTTAAATTAGTGCGGCCCATGGGAGCCTGGGAGGGGATAGGTGCATTCAGGTTCGCTAGTTCCGTACCTACTTCAGATACCATACGCTTAAGAGCTAATTTCTGTGATCGGTGTCGCCAGTATTTTTTAAAAGTGAGCAGCCCAACATAAATAATGGCTATGAGTAGAAGTACAATAATCACAATTACAAAAAGATTAATTACTGCTTGATAAAGGCCACTAAGCAAATGAGTGAGTGTGTTCGAGGCCCCAATAGCAGTTTTGTCGACCAAATGTTCAAATTTTTGTTGGCCAAAATCAAGAGCATTAGTTATGGCAGTTCCGGTCCCAGACAGGATTTGATAAACTAGCGAGGGATTTTCAGATAATTGGGATGTATATTTCATAATACGATCAATTTTCTGTTCTAATTCATGGGTTCCTGTTTCATCATTAAAAGTAGTCATAGAATCGTGAAACAAAGTGGGAGAGTCAAAAGTAAAGGGGGTCCAATTACCAGCCCAGACGAGCTGAATGGGGGTTTGTGCAACGTGAGTGGCGCCCTGGAATGTATATTAGTTTTCTTTATCGTAGTATATGCTCTGTATTCTCTTATCACACGGTATCATACGAGAAAACATAGTGAGATCAGTGCCCCCAGGAGAAACAAAAAATTTCTGGGTCCCGACTTCAACAGGGAGGTCAGCATAACAGTTCTCGTTCACTTTATGGTCCCAGTAAATTTTAGTAGTATTAAGTTGGTGACATTGCCATATCATAAGGACATCCCCAGCAAAGACAGCGTGGATGTCAGTTCGCTTGAGTAAAATCCTAGCACCGGCGGTTGGGTCAACGTGCAAAATTTGCTTAATAGTGTCTAATTGGCGTTGTGCAGATTTACATAACTCAATCCAAACATTTTTGAAGCTTTTTTGTTCGATTTGTAAAATTCGCTGTTCCAAATACTGAAATTTAGCATTTTCGGGGTCAGTCGAGGGCTTATTAGTCAAAAAAGTTGAATTTTGGGGCTTCAAGTAAATTTCACCAGTCTGATTTCGCAGAAAGGCGCTGTCCCTTCCCATTATGACTTTGATTAAAACACCTTGTAGCGTGTCATAAGCACTAATTAGTCCACATTTATTAGTAAGGTTGGTAAGTGTAAAGCCGCTTTGCAATTCTTTAGCTATCGCAAAAGGGAAATTTAGCTCTACGAAAAAAGTTCCCAGTTTATGATATTTACAGAAGGATTTTAGTGGGTAGGGGTCCCAGATTACCGTGGCATCATTAGTTATACATTTTCCATGTTGAGAGTGGCATCCCCCGAGGTCGCATAAGTTAGAACTAAGAGTAATTCCATCAGTAGTCGCTACATGGCCAAGTTCAACGAAAAAATTTATGGCACTTTTACATAAATCTTTACAACACCACGAAAATTCGACTGACAAGTTATTTTGGGTGGTCCAGAGTCTAGGAAATGTGCTAAAAAGGTTGTCAGTTCCCCAAGTTTTAGTTTTCCAAACTTCAGAGCAAAGTTTAGCGGAGACGGGTTTGGTGGTCGTCACGTCATAAACTATTCCTCTGCTACCCAGAAATCCAGTGTTAGTACATATAGTTCTATTATGGATATAACACTTAATAGCTTCAGTAGTGTAAGGTGTATCTAATGGTACCCAAATGTCAACTTTCATGTTATAGGGGGTTGAGGTGGTTATGGGAGGTATGCATTCTACATTTTTAGGAATCGCTAAAGTGTATCCATTTTGCAATTTATTACAAAAATTGTACGTACGTACGTTGGGAGCAGTCAAACAGAGTCCAGAGGGGATGAGACACGTGAGGAGACAGAGAAAAGTCAAAAACGTGTTGGAAAACAGTTTTTTGTCAAGGGATTTACCATGAACGCCATCAACATTTTCAAAATTCTCAAATTCTCTTTTTTCAGCTGCAGCATCAGGTTTTGGTGACCTAGGCGCGTTCATGACCAGAAGGCGCTTAGACTGTCCCTTTTCACAGTCTTCAAAAACATGATGATTTGTGACTAAATCGTCACCACCTAACTCATATCCTAGGTCAATGGGCAACTCGTCCGCCTTCTGTACCGTGGGGAAGGAATCTAGTGCCAAATTTTTCAGAGTTAGGGATTTCCGCCCTAGATCTTCACATTCCCCATGCCCTTCCAAAACCAAACAATTAACACTTCTATACTCAAGGCCTTTTGACTCAAAATCAACAAAATTTACGCCCTCTGGGTATGAGTCAGATACAACAAAATCATTTTCTACATGAGCAAAATTATTCGACGTCGATTCATTATTTCCGCGGGGTTTATATTCTCACACATCGCCATTACATTATGCCTAGGTACGTTACCTACGGGTGGAACATGCACTCGATCCTGGTACCTTGGTCGCCCTGCCCCGGTGTTAGGATGGGGCTGAAAATTATTTTGGGGTCTGTCCCGAAAATTATGCCTATTATTAGAATAAGTATACGAGTTCTGATTACATTGAATCGCATGATGTCCTAATTTTCCGCATTTCCAGCAACGGTTCTTGCCCTGACTATT